>OZ018324.1:142919354-143051854 GCA_963969495.1 Ceratothoa steindachneri | reverse complement strand
GAGTGGGGTATCTCGGAGAGTCAACGGGATGTGCTTCAATACGACTGTTTCCAATACAGGGAGGCAATCGGGGGCTTGCCTCAGCATTAGGCAGAATCTATGTCAAGAGCTGTACTACTCCATATGTCGCTACCACATCATAAAAATGGTCCTGTCTGCAACTTCCCAGACTCAGATGGGCTCGATAACGAGTAGACCCTATGTCCCCCTCTTCAAGAGGTTCATGTATCATTGGAAATTCATCGACAAGACATCCTACCATGCAGCATGCGAGGATAAGAGCCTTCGCCAGACCTGCTTTCAGACCTGATTCAGTGGGTTACGTCATTTGGAACCTCTTAGCTGACCAATCGCGACCTCCGAGACAACTACAAGGAGTGGAGTTCCTAGAGCTTGCCCTCATTTTCTTGGAGGAAGTTTCCCCACGAGGTGTTCAATTCATGGCACCAGGACCCTACCACCATGGCCCGTGGCTGTCCAAGGCTCTCTACCACATCAATATCTGGCTATTTTGAGCATAAATTTAGCTTAAGGCTTGGAAGAGCAAGAAACGAGAGAACTGACTCTCCTCGTCATGACGGTCTACCTAGAATCTGGGTCTAAAGCCCAATTAAAACGGAGGCTCCTCGTAGAGACCTGGCCCTTATGAAGAGTCTGATTTCAGACGTTCAGTAACAAAGTGACTTAAGCGCCTCTCTGAGCGAAATTGAGTTACGTATAGCACTGTATTCCTCCAACCATCCTCTATTTAGTGCGCTACTCGGCACGTCAGAACACAAATCACAACAAGGTCGAAATTCCATTTGTTTGAGGGGCACTTTCACCGTACATACGATGCCGCGCCTGAGCTCCCAAGCTGAGCCCCCTTCCCTCCCCCTTAACCCAACATCATCATCATCATCGTCATAGTCATTTTCAGTTTTAAATTGGTCTGAACTTAAATTTTTTTACACAGTATTGGTATCCGAAACACTTTTTGCGATTGTTATTATTAATTTTAAAAAGACTTTATCCGAACGTATGGCCTGTGTTCGTCTGTTGGTTTCATCTTGATTCAGTGTTGTTTGTCCTTTTTGAGCTGCGATGATGGGCGCTGTGTTCGTATATGGAGACTGGACAAACCTTTGCCTGGTTAGGTCTCCACCTACGTGAGCTATAGCAGTTCACTGTAGCTAATGCAGGTTGCTTACATTGGTCCGGTGCGTTGAGGTGAGCTTCTCGACCATCTTAACGGCCACTTCGTTGAATAAGGAGGATTACGGTGAAAGACTTCGCCAGGCCTACCTTTTTTAGGGTTGGTGTTGGCAACTTCTGTTTCTCCTTGGTATGCCCATTGTATGCCCGACAAGTCAATAATTTCCGTTACATATTGTCTGGTTGAATAGGGTCACCAGTTTATGTTGTACTGGGACCCTTGATATTAATGTTAGTTCGATTGTGTTGCTGACTGTGCTTGTATATCTTTTACAAGTCTTTTTATAAATTGAAGGATTTTGGGCATAGCATCCTCTTCTCTAATCCGAGAGATATGCGGAGCCTATTTGGTAGGATGGCATGTACATTATCTAATGTAGCGTATACATCAAGCGAGTGTTTGTATTTGGAAATCCGACTAACATTTGGTCGTAGCAAAATAAAATTCTGTCATTCGCGGATCTCTGTCAAAAAACCATGGGTTAGACTTCCTCTCTATCAGATTCATTACTTGTATGAAAAGCTGTTTCAATTCTCTTCCTTATCACCGCGTGGAAAAAACTGCGTGATGGCACCTGTTTCCTGATGTGTTTTCTGGTTTTATGTTTATCGTACGAACACAGCGATTTCATTGCCTAGTGGTTTTTCATTATTTTTAAGTATACAGTTAGCTTTGAATTAATACATTAATTTTTCACAAATAGTTCTGCATTAGGTATTTACACGTATACAGTTTTTTTGGCATTAATACATTAATTATTAACTAATGGCATATTTTAGTGTTTGGTTTGGTCGCCCATTTCAAGATTTCATTAGGCCAACGGGGTACTCGATTTGTAAAGTTCCTCTTAGCCCTACCTCACCTTGTAATTGGGCAGTACAATTATACCTCATTATCTAAGCGATCTGTCTGATCTTTTGATCCCCTAGGGACATCCGTGCGGCAAAATCTGATCTCTTCTAATCCTAACAGGGCGTGCTCATTACACTTGCCCGCATATGTGTCGCCCCTTTACTTCTCTCCACTATATTGATAAAATTACGAAGCAATTTGATCAAAAGTCCCTCTGTATTCTACATTTTCACGAAAGTAACCAGAGGGATATTTGAAAAATTAGTTTTCTCGTAATTCATATTTTTGTCATTTTTGTATCGATAACTCGCATTGTACATATTTGCATAAATAGGTAAATTAGTTATATAACCTTAGGCGTAATCAGTTGTGACATCCTCTACTCCATGTCATTTCGATTAGTTTGCAAGTATTTTGGGTTGAGTTATATCTCTCTCCTATTCTTTTTCTTTTTTTTTCGTCGTAGTTTTTCATATGTAGATTTCTTTGACTCCCTAGTCGATATTTGAGGTATAGATTGGGAAGAGGGTGTCTGATCTCACATCTTCCATGTAGGCTATTAGTGCCGTAATTTTTGGCCTATTTCCTCTTTGGTTTTAACTATAAATTTATTCGTTTATTTTGGAGTGGGTTTAATTCACCTTCTCAGTGAATGTCACATTGTATTGCCTATTTCTTCTTCTTGTGTTAGTGATAAGCAATATCGATTCATAATGTTGGTTAATCTGATAATAATTGTTTTCAAGATGGAGTAAAAAGAGATAACCTGGTACAAAATCGCTATTTGTATAAATGCTTGATAGACATTCATTTCGCTCTTTCGGTTGATTTTATATAGCAGTCTCATTGCTTCTTTTCTTCTGTTGACGCTTTTCGTACCCTGCTTGCTATATCTTGTTTTCGTGATCTTCATACTTCACAATTTGGTCTGGCTAGTATAGATGTATATTTCTTCATCAACCTAGATATTTCCAAGTTTTCTCCCTCATATTAGAATAATCTTAAATTTGCTCCGCTTTGTACTGATTTCCCATTCCCTTTAGTACACGTTTATTCTCTATATTTTCTCTCGTTAACTTTGCCTCATTTCGCCGGTCTAATAATGGTATACACGATTTACGTGACATCATCGCGAATTGGATAGTAACCCATCCTTCGAGGAGGGGTAGTTGGATGTTTGAGGTATACTCAGATTATAACTATGGTTTTCATTTTATTTGTGCATTTGACGATCTTTTCTAGGATCTTGCCTAGACAGGAAGTGAGAGCAATGGTTTATAATTTGTCAGGATGTACAGGTCGTTCTTTGGCTTGCCGTTACTCATTTTAAGGTATCGAATAATCAAACACCATTTTATAGCTACAATAATTAAATTAGGCAGTGCGTTTGGGTATGTATAAGTATGTAGCTGATCTGATCATCACCAAGGGACGTGTTTTGGACTTTCGGTTAGTGCTGAATTTGGTTTAGGCATACCTAGTGAAAGGAATGTTGTATGCAAGAACGTAGTTTGTTGCGTTTTTGAGGGCTGGACTTTTGATTTGCTGCTTTTTATTAAGAAATACTCTTTGAGATGAGCCTTTGGATATTATGATGAGACACACAGCGATGATGTTAATTACCTATTAAATGCCCATTCTTGTTTAAAATTGAAAGGTTGGCTGTAGGTATGTTTGCCTGTATTTTTTTATCGTCTTACAAATTTCTGATAAAGGGGTTGTGTAGGTGATGGTTGAGATGTATTGTTACCATGCATCTCTTCGGGATGTTTTGAAAGTTCAGCCTTCCACGGGACATAGCCGTTTATACTCTACTTGCTTTGTATTTAGAAGCTTTAAAATATCGGTGAGCTTGGTCTCTGTTCGTTTATCTGTTAAGCATCCTTTTTTCACCAATGGTGTTGCAGGTTTAGGTGATTTTGGAGAAGATGGCACAAAGTTATTATCAATGTTAGTTTGTAATTCTTGTATGAAAGGTTGTTAATCTGTGGCGGTTTTTGGTGGATTGAGTTTAATTAAGATTTGGTTGGTTTATGTCAAGAATGATTTGTAGAATAAGCTCAGTTATAATAGTTATTGGTCACTTTCTAATAGTTCTAGGTGGTTATCCTAGTGAATCTCAATTGGGAAAGTTTCAGAATGGGTGGAAAGATCTGTTCTGCAAAATCTATTATTTTGCTGATGGTAATGAGTTGGCTGGTCATTGATAAGAATTTCCTGGTTGAAATGTTCTATAGCTTATAAAAATGTCATCCACGGCTATTTTCTTTTGTGTATAGCTAGGAAGTCCCTCTGGTAATGACATCAATTATGAGCAAAAAAATAAGGGGGTAGTTGAGTAGCTAGGAGGTCACAGCTAGTTCCGTAAAAGTTATGTTGAGGATAGATATATTGATCAGATGGTAATGAGCTCTTTTATTTTTACTCTAATAGCAAGAGAATTTAGTGGGATTGTTAGTTGGGTGGGACTATTAAGAAAGATCCGATAGATGTAAATAAAATTGCTTTAATTATTATTATTTTTCTTGGGAAGTAAGAGCTGTAGTTGTTGCTTATAGAGCGAGCAGGATATGTATGCATCGTCTCATTAAATCAGATGCATAGAGTTTTAAACTTTCCTATGAGATCCTTCAGTAAGTCGTTGTTGTATCTAATCCTACGAATATTCCACTGTAGTAATTTCGTTGGTTTCGCAATTGGAGGATCTATTTTGGTGGTTCAGAGTACCCTGCTTTGGCAACGCTAACGGTAGATTTTATATATTTAGTTTCTCAATATTGGTGGTCAGAGTCGGGATAGTTCTATCTCTTTTCTTGGCATTGTAATATATTTTTTTACTCTGGGTAGGCTTTTGGAAATTTCTTTTGGTTATTCTAGTTCCGGTTTCGTGATTTGAAACTTGTTTGTAACGAACCTTTTAGTGATAGTTTTGTTAATAAGGGGCTACTTCAACTTGATTGTCTTTTCGGTGCGTGGAGTGGTTCCTTTGGCTGGATCTGGTTTTGAGATTCCTTTCTTTATTCCCGATTCTTCCTTGTTGTTTTGCGAAGTTTTTTTCTTTTGGGAGTATTGCTTATCTTCCCTCAAGTATAGTTAGAGTTACTGTCCTCATAACTTACCTGAGTTGTTTGATTATATGTGTCTCTCTATTTCTAGTTGTCTCATATTTTAAATAGTCGTATCGTGATTCATCCTCTTCGAACGTTACCATTTTGAGGCTGCCATCGTTTGCTGCTCGTTGAAATTCTGAGTCAGACAATAGGGTTGGAGATTCTCCCCTTCTGTTGTCTTTCCGGCGTTAATTCGAATTGGAGTGGAAAGTTTATAGTGAAGAGGGTAGAAAAATGGGATGTTTTTGTGTTCTATGAGGCACACTGGTCAGTGTCGGTATGAGAGGAGAGTGTGTTTTTACAGTTTGGTGAGTATGTTTTAGTTTGCCTTAGAGTACCTAAGATGGAGTTAAGACTTTCTTCTTTCCTGAGATGTTGTGTTGGGTAAAGTGATGTTGTCGTATGAGAAGGTTTCTAAATAGTTTCCTTCCTCTTTCATATCATGCACCTCTTGGTAGCTCTGAATACCGTACATGAGAATGCAACTTTCCACTTCCTGGGTGTAAGCGGTGTTTACAACTTTTAAAGGCATGAGATTTTTGCCAGATGGAGACATCTTACAGGCTGATTACAGCTATGATGGTGTTGTTCGCGTGAGAAACAATTAAAGCCCAGCTGGTGTTCTGTCTTATAAAATTTGGCTGTATGACAAAATAGCAAACATTTGCGGCACCGTAAATGGGTGGGGATCTTTTTCCATATGTTAATCGTATCCGGTGAATTTTACGGTTTAGGGTATGGTTTGCTGCTTCAAATTTATTGGTGTAGATTGGATTCTGGATTTACTCTTTCTATGTCGTAGCCGTCTTCTTCAAACAACTTTTTAATTCCTCGGTTGATAATTCCTCCAAGCTTCTTGTCCCTGGCATAAATCAAATTATAAGGCAATCCTTACCTTGGTATTATATCTGTTCTCATTCCCTGCGGATATTTTATGGTAATTAAGAGTTGTAGGGGCGAGAAGTTTTTTTTAGATTGTCTCAGATTTAACTAAGACTGTAAGTTCCTGCGATCTCTGCTTATGAAGAATTCTAGTTAGTTTTTTTCGAGGATTTCTTGTAGTTTTATTTTATGTAAATTACTCAAATCTATTAGGTTTTCATATGTTTTATTGTGATGCATCGGAATTGAAAGGTAGACCGAATAAATCTTCAAGCATTATGTTTTTGTTTCGGAATCCATGCCCGTTGTATAAAGTTCTGCACCCTTTCTTGTGACAACCAACATTGGCCTCAACAAGGGAACGGCACTACTGCCTGCTTTTTTATTGGCCTAAACCGCTATCAATATATAGAAGTGGATATGACTGACTTCTACGCTATAAAAGGGAAAACCAGGACCAATTACTACAGGGTACGTGGTAGGCATGTTGGGATGACGGACCGTTCTTGCTCACTTGCTTATGAGCGGCCCGGGTGACCACGCCTATCATAGGGTCCTAGGATTAATTCGTGTGTCAGGTTTTTGGGTCGCTGGGTCATGATTGTAGTGATCCATGGGCAATAGAAGAAGGGAACGACGAATGGTAGAGAAAGTGAGAGAGTTAAAGGGTAAATGAAAGGATCTATGTAGGGAGAGAGAGAGGGAGAGTTAATAAAAAAAGATAAGGTAGAGGCTAGTGGAACAAGGAGGAGAGGATAGGCCTAAACCAGACCAGGTGCTAAGTCTCTTCAGCACGACGGCCAGGAAATTATATTGCCGTAGTCCCTATGGAGTGTAGCTTAATGGCAGTTCCTTAATGTATATATGTATATACCGGGTGTCCCCAAAAAAAGTTAACCGTACTTTAAATTAGCATAACTCTAAAACTATTCGAGATTTTTGGATCCTCAGAAGTATTTTATTTAACAACTATATCTGTGGATTCTTGAAATTTTATTAAATTCCCTTTTATGATACTAATACACTAATGGGTTTAGTGGAGGCTATCAAAAATATGTCTGCGCACGTAAGTTAAATATGAAACGAAGCCTAGGAAGGCTAGGCCACCGTGCACTTTCAAGAGAAGCGTAGGGAGCCTAGGTCACTGTGCGATTCTTTAAGCAGAGCCTAGGCCATTTAACAGTTGTTTTTCAGTTACGCTGTGGTATGGTCTCTTTATTATTGCTTACTAAGCAATTCAAGGCATTTCTGTGTAAAAGTTTACTTCCATAGAACCTTTTTAATTATGCAGTTGACAAAAGATCAACGCCAATTTGTTGTCACAAACTTTTATTAAGACTGGCAGTATTAAACAAGTACAAGATTCATTTGAACAACGTTTTTCAGGTAGGCACCTACCAAGCAAGCCCACAATTTGGAAAAATGTTCGCAAATACCAACATGAAGGAACATGCTTAAATCTAAATAAAGGTCGTTCGGGTCGCATGAGAACCCTAAGAACAACAGAAAATATCGAAAATGTTCAGATGACACTTCTTCAAAATCTACATGTATCAGTCAGAAAGAATGTGTTACAATTGTCAGAATCAGTAATTAACCGCATTATTAAACATGACTTAAAATGGCATCCCTATAAGATGCATGCAAGACACCAGCTTCTTGAAACTGATTTTCGTCGTCGTAGACAATTTTTTGAATGGCTTCTCCATAAACCTGCTCGTTTCTTGGAAATTATTTTGATTGGTGACGAGGCAGCCTTTTTCATGAATGGAAAGGTAAATAGCCATAACATTAGGCAATATGCGCCGCTGACCCCTCCATCCTCCCTCCCGAGCATTCTACTTTGACACACGTATTTGTTAGCAGAAAGTGTCTCTGTGGATCGAATATGCGGGAATGGATATCTTGTCGTCCATTGTTTTACGAGAATAACTTGAATGGCGCTGTCTACTTGAGCATGATCAACCAAAGGATCTGCATGGAACTCCGCCAAATTTACGGCAATCATTCAATAGACTTTGGTGGATTCAGGACGGCGCACCAGCCCATAGACAGCTTGCTGTAAGAACAAAACTAAGAGAAACATTTGACAACCCCATGCGATTGAATGGCTCCCAAGATCACCTGACTTAACACCTTGCGATTATTTCTTATAGAGATATCTAAAAATTAAGTGTATTCCACTCTACCACAAAGCATCATCCAGTTAAGAGATAGTATCACACGTGAAGTCAATAGACTTAAGGAAAATCACAAGTTAATCAAAAAGGTTGTTCAATCAATGCGATCAAGGGCGCAACTGAGCTTGTTAAGAAATGGAGGACATGTGGAAGGAAACGATGCTTAGAAAATTAAAAAATTAATTTTATTACCCATATGAAAAGGTGTTTTTGTTAAAAATGGATTTAAATATATTTTTTGATTTTAAACTTCGAAGTTCCATTATTTTACTTCCTTGCGCACACATAATTTTAATAGCCTCCACTAAACCCATTAGTGTATCAATATCGTAGGAGGGAATTTAATGAAATTTCTAGAATTGATAGTTAAATACTTTTTAAATTTGATTTGTTCTGCAGAACTCAAAAAACTAATGTTTTGAGTTATACTAATTCAAAGTTCGGTTAACTTTTTTCTGGCACACCTTGTATATTGAATGCTAATAACACGCATGCATATGGTAGTTTTATGGTATATTTCACAATATACACTTGATCTAATACCTAGTTGACCCGTTCTAAGCTTTCATTACTGCTGCAATAGGCCTAAGCATCGAGTTAATAAATTTATTTGCCAGCGTCAGGTGTAATTTTCGCCTATTCTTCGTGCAGTTTCTGGTAAAAATCGTCTTTAATATTAACTGTCGTGCTCTAAATCGCTTTATCAAGCACTTCCCATAGGTAGTCAATTGGGTTTAACTCCGTAATTTGAGACTACCAGAACATAGGAATAATTCCCTATGTTTTAAGCCAATTGAGCGTATTCTTGGTTATATGGCACGTGGTATTATCCTATTGAAACCTAACATAAGTTTTTCACACGCCCACATGTAATTTAGCAATTGATGGCTCTAAAACATCCGATAACAGGGAAATATATATAGCCGAATTCATTCTCTTTTGGCATAAAACATCTCTCCTTGCTTTGTAGCAGACATGCAATCTCATACCATGACGGAATTGTTTTCATGTTTTACTGTTAACACAAGACATTCAGGCTGAAAAGCTGTGCCAACTCATCGTCGGAATAAAGTCGCCCCAGGTGCTCCGAAAATCCAGGCCTATTAACATGAAATATAATCAAATGAATTATTAGGTATGTCACATAATTTTCTGCTTCAACCCAAACATAATGAGCTCATACGTTAATTCTAACGTTATACTATCTTACCTCATAGTTACTTTCATCATACCATATGAGTTTTGACCATTGTCTAGTATTCCATTTGGAATGATTCTTTGCCCTTTGAAGACTTTTCTTCTTGTTTGTATCAAAGATCCATGACTTCTTCCTGGCTTTGCAGCCTTTAAAGCAATAGAGTATAAGCCTCCTTATTATCCTTCTAGTTGATATGTAAGAGGCATTCGTTTCATTGAAGGTGGCACAGAGCTCTGAAAGTGTCTTTTTCCTATTTTGAAGAGACTGATGGATAAGATATTTGTCATCACAGGAGATGTGACCATTTTCTGCCAGTTTTTGTTTTTGATATAAAACCTTTTGTCTCACGGAAGCACCTGAGAGTAGTTTGGAAGGCTTATCGATAACATCTCATCTCAGAGAGGGTGGCGGTGTGATGTTGTATGTCAAGCATACTCTCAACTCGACGGATTGCAACATCGTATCCGACCATGAACTACTAGGTGTTGACCTAGAGATAGGTCCTGCCAAATACAGAAACCTGGTGCTTTATAGACCTCCAGCTAAACTCGTTGAAAAGGACAGAGATCTGTACTAGCTACTAGGAGAACTTGTCGAAGACAGAGTGTGTATCGACATGGGTGATTTCAACACAAGAGTTGATTGGGAAACCAGAGAACCCTGTGGCGAGAACGCACTACTCTTGGAGTTCGCGAACAATAAGTTCCTGACTCAATGGGTGAGAGAGCCAACGAGAGGAGACAATATCTTCGACTTGGTTTTCACCTCTAAGGATGACATCGTTGAGGACCTCTATGTTGGAAAAGAGCTCAGTGGCAGTGACCACCGACTAATTATATTTGTATTCAAAGTCCCGAAGGCAGGGCCTGCAACTAGTAAAACGAGGAAACTCGATTTGAAAGAAGCAGACTTTGCAGGTCTTCGTGCTGGACTGACTGACACGAGGCTAGAAGGGTGCGATGTTGTTGAAGACTCGTGGAACAGTTTAAAAACCACATTCATGAGTCTTCAATCGCGTTTCATCACTCTGAAATGTCCCCGTCGGTCTTCTGTTCAACCAAAGTGGTTTAATCGAGAAATTGGCCAACTGCTTAGGGAGAAGAGAACTGTCTACCGGCAATCGAAGATCTCGGGTGACTTTGAGGAATACCGGAGGCCAGCCAGGAGAGTGAAGTCCAGCATAAGGGCGGCTAAGCGGTCTGAGGAACTCCGAGTGGCGAGACTCTGTAAAAAGAATCCCAAGTAGTTTTTTGGATATGTGAACAGCCGTAAACCAATGAGTTGAACGATTGGCCCTTTGAGAAATGAGAAGGGGGCATTAAAGCACTTAGATGCAGAAAATGCTAACCTCCTTAACGACTACTTCTCTTCAGTGTTTACTGAAGAGTGTGGTCCCACCCCTTAGCCAATGGATTCCTACTCGGGGGAAAAGCTGGAGGATATGGACTTCACCGAAGGAAAAATAAAAAAGAAGATCAGTGACCTAATGACGAATAAGTCACCTGGTCCAGATGGGTTTCTACCTAAAGTGTTAAAAGAAGTGCGCGATCAAGTGTCACGACACCTGAGCGCAATCTTCAACATGTCAATCCGGACCGAATGCGTTCCTAGAGACTGGCGTGAAGCGGAGGTGACTCATATCTTCCAGAAAGGAGACAAAAGCCAACCGTCAAACTACCGACCTATCAGTCTGACTTCGATAGTCGGTAAACTCATGAAAAGCATGATGGTGGACAAAATGACGTCGTATTTAGAGTCAAACTTGCTACTCAGGAGTTCCCAGCACGGCTTCCGAAGGCAACGGTCATGCCTGACGAACCTTGTGGAATTCTTCTACTTCGTGTTCAGTGAGCACGATCGAAGCAAGGTGGTGGATGTGGTGTACTTAGACTTTCAGAAAGCCTTTGATAAAGTACCACAACGCCGCCTTCTCTGGAAAGCACGAGCTCTGGGCATAGACGGAAAAGTAGCCAGCTGGATCAAGAACTGGCTAAGTGGCAGACGGCAACGCATGGTGGTGAATGGACAGGCTTCTGAGTGGGTGCCCGTTACTAGCGGGGTGCCTCAAGGTTCTGTCCTGGGACCACTACTATTCATCATCTACATCAACGACATGGATGGTGACATGTTTGCCAAGATTTATAAATTTGCCGATGATACCAAGCTTGGTATGAACGTTGCAAAGGATCGAAATACTGCCCCCTGCAGGAAGATCTTGGGAAGATTGGGTAGTGGTCGGACACGTGGCAAATGCCTTTTAACGTGGGGAAATGAAAAGTAATGCATATCGGCCACAGAAACTCCCAATCTCAGTATATCATAAGGGCACTGCTATTGAATTCACCGACACTGAGAAGGACTTGGGTGTAACAATCAATAGTGACCTCAAGTTCTCGAAACAGTGCATTGAGGCGGAGAAAAAGGCCCAAATGATGCTAGGTTATATAAAGCGCCAGTTTGGATATCGGAACAAGGAGATTGTACTGTGTTTGTACAACTCACTGGTCCGACCGCACCTGGAGTATGCCGTACAATTTTGGAGTCCTTCATTTTGTAAGGGCATCGCGAGATTGGAACGCGTACAAGCCAGGGCAACCAAGCTGATTTCCACTCTCTGACATAAAAGTTATGAGGATAGACTAAGGGAATTAGATCTCTTCTCGCTGGAAACCCGTAGACTGCGTGGTCAGCTCATCGAAGTTTTCAAAATACTTCGAGGGTTCGATCATGTTGACTACAGAGATATTTTCACACTTAATGAGAACAGAACGTGCAATCACGGCTTTAAACTTGAACTAAGGCATTACAACAGCAATTTGTCTGAAAATTTGTTCACCTACAGTTTCTGCAGTAAGTGGAACGCACTTCCAGTGGAAGTTGTCAACAGTGAATCTGTTGACCAGTTCAAGTCAAGACTAGACAAAGTCTTGAAAAGCGGTCGGTTAGGGACGCAAAACAATTGAGCAGCCATGTGCCCGCTCGATTGCTAGTCCAAAGGTACCCTCTTTGAATGGACCGTTAGGTCTTCTAAGGTACTTCCTTTCCTTGTTACTTCTAAGCTATTTGTCTTTTGTGACATCGCCCTTTGATGGCGATTTACCATTTGTCCTCTCTTTCCTTCACTCTACTCAAAATTTCTGGGCGTCTTACTGATTATTAACTATACTTACTACAAACCTGTGAATTTTGGGGGGAGGCAATATATGGCTATATACCAGAAAATGTTATAGGTAAAAAAATAATTAGAATAACAGCTAGCATGCGATCATATTTATTGATATAAGAATAATAAACTTAGTTTAAAGACAAAAGTATAGGGTGGCCTCATACCTTTGGCCAAGTCGTCTACGTATATATATATATATATATAGTGAAACGGGTTGCCACATTGTGGAGCCCAATCTTCATTTTTTGAGTAATATAAGGATATGGGAGATGCGATTCACTGTCGTATATTTTACAAAATTTCGACCTTACTACCTCATTTCCAGCTATTAACATAAGATAAATTAAAAAGAAATTAAATTAATCAAAGTTATTTAACAGAGATATGGCTTTAAATGAGATAAAGAATAAATAAAGTGAGGCATGAACCAATATACACAAATGAATATATAATAACACTTATGAAGTCTTAAAATAGAGACTATATATAAGCCGGATAAAAGTTCATATAATAAACACTATAAAAAGTCTAGTAAAACAATTCCCTATAGAAGATTCTTACATTCAGTCACCGAGGTCCGAGACAAAAAGGAAAGAGCATAAGTAAGAAGTTAACAAAAACAGGCTTGATTGCGAGTACGTTATATTAATCAAAGGGAAACTGGAGTAAGGTCGTGTTTGAGGGTAATCGCTTATTTTTATGTGGATTAATTGCAAAATTCTGAAAGAAAGTCTCTTTTTTATAATGCCGTTCCTTATTTTTTCTACTTTTTGAGAAATTAATTTCTGACCTCAATATCTATAGAATATAAGAAGTTTTGTCTGCGTTTAAAAAGCTTCCTTTCGATTTTTATCATGTCTAGGAATTTCAAGTTTCCTTAGTAACTTTTAAGCGTAATGATGCACCTTTAATTCTCAATCTCACGCAAAACAAAAAAATTGTTATCAGGAAACAAGCTAATGGAAAGGTTGTAGTTCTTATACACCTAGATAAATATAATAGTAAGATTCAGACAATTGTTATAGATATAAATAAATTTTCTATTATAAATGATCCTTCACAGGAATTGATCTTAAGAATTGAATATATAGTAAGTAGGTTACTATTTCAACTCAATCACAGAGTTTGATGCCATACAGGCCAATGGATGGATAATAGCACAAATGTATTTGTTCACATCATATAAAATCGATAAATGCATTATCTACTCATCGATAATGCATTTCATGTAAAAAGTAGTTAGGAATTTGTTAAACAACTAAACAAGTTGAACGTGTGTCCTGAAAATGTTATAGTAATTTACGAGGAGCAGGAAATAAGTTTTGCAATCCGGATATAAGGAAACGAGATATGAGGAAAAGTGTTTAAATATTTTCAATATAATTCCCCGTGACTTCAATGCACTTGCACCATTGTCCCTGAGCCTTAGAATTCTCGACTGCTGTTCAATCCACTCCTGGACGGCGAGTTGGACATCTTCATCGTTCCCAAACCAGCGGCTACGCAGTGCAGCCTTAAGCTGGCAGAATAAAAAGTAGTCACTAGTGGCTAGACCTGGACTGTAGGAGGGATGGTTGATCTCCTCGAATCCGCACTCGCGCAGGGCAGCTTGTGCAACTCTGGCCTTGTGGACAGGGGCAGTGTCGTGGAGGAGCAGGACACCGCGTGTCAACTTGCCGCGCAACTTCTGACGGAGGCGCTTCTTAACCCTAGCTAGTTCTTCGGCGTAATATTGGCCTGTGATCGTCATTCCACGAGGCCCATAGTCCACCATCTACACTCCCTCAGAATCCCAAATGATGGTGGCTAAGATTTTTCCGGCTGAGGGTTGGGTCCGGAACTTGATGGGCGTCGGAGCGCCCCTGTGCGTTCAGGCCATGCTTTCTAGCTTGGTCTTGGGATCCCAGTGATGGACCCACGTTTCATCATCTGTCACTATGCGTGAATCGAATCCAGCCAGGTCTTGGTTGTACAGGAGCAGCAGCTCCTCCGAACTTTGACGACGTTGAAGTCGATCATGGGGCGTGAGGTTTCTAGGGAACCAACAAGCAGAGGCCTTGGTCATGGCCAAATTGTCGTGGATGATGTTGATAACACTTCCATGTGATATTCCAAGTTCTCGCTCAATTTCTTCGACCTTCACCCGTCAATTTTAGAGGATCATCCTCTCCACACGGGCTACATTGTCATTGTTGTTCACGTCTGACGGGCATCCTCGACGGGGGTCATCTACAAGGGACTCACGACTATGGGTGAAACTTCCTATTCAAGCGAGCAATGTTTGCTTAGGAAGGGGCGGTTTCGGTGTACACTGCAACCATGTGTTCATAGATCTCTTTTGCATTCTTGTCTTCCTTGGTAAAAAATTTGATCACTGCGCGGTGCTCAACCTTCTGCATTTTTGAAAAATTTGTGACTGACGATCTGCGATCAGTTACTGCTTCTTAAATAGACGAGGCAGGAGCGTGCGGTTGCAGGTTCCGACTTGTCATAACTTTTCCTAACACCCCCACAAACAGCCATCCATCTTCCTCTGTTTTGCCCTACCGATTTGCAAAACTTATTGACCGCCCATCGTGTGACGTATTTCTTTGGATTACGAATGTACCTGTAAATGAAACCATTGCGATGATTCTAAATTATACTTATCAATCCTCTGAAACGGTTTTCACTATATAATCACAGTTTTATCAAATTTTAGACTCAGGTTTTAAAGTCACCTTTTTTTATCCTCGAACCTATTTATCCTCAGATTGATGACGTATTTATGGGTTCTACGATTAGCTCCCTACTTATGTTTTATTTAGATCATAGAATGATTAATGAATTACTTGAATTTAAATACCATTTTTATTGCCCTTATGGCGACAACTGTTTTGGCATTTTTAATAATATTGCCCAGTCAATAAAATTTCTATCGAAAATTAATACTTTGAACCATAATATTAAATTCACGATGGAAGTCGAGTTAAATTCATGTCTGGCATTTTTAGACATTGGTATTGCATACACATCAGAAGGGGGATCTACTTCTTTTTAAAATAAAACTAGTATTACTAATTAGAATCCGCGTTTTTTTTAAATTAACGCCTTTTTTTAAATTTAGTGCTCAAACTACCATTATTTAATGAAGTTACCTTCATTCTACTCCTTTGCAAATTTTCACACTGTGTTTTGCGTTCTTAAGAATTTCTTTTCAAAGAAATTGTTTTTCTGTTTCCTCGTAGAAAAACAAATATTGAAATTCCTTACCGATAAATATTCTCCAAAAGCTCGATGTTTCGATGTTTCAACCTACACAAAATATTTTCTACCCACTGAGAGAGAACTATTAAATTTTCACTTCAAAAGAAGGATGAGAAAATTGATTAAATCATCTTATTTCCTTACCAACATCCATATTACATTTATTAATAAACAAACACAATTTCTTTTTGTCTCACTAAAGGCAACATCCATATTACATTTATTAATAAACAAACACAATTTCTTTTTGTCTCACTAAAGGCAACATCCATATTACATTTATCAATAAACAAACACAATTGCTTTTTTTTCTCTATAAAGGCAGACTTCCAGTAAGTTGAAGTAAGACTCCATAAACTACCCACTTCTAATCCTCTATCAAACCACTACCATAGTTGTTGTTGTCAATCTCCTTTTTATATATTTATATGTTTTATTTATTTTCATATATTTTAGATATTTCAAAAACATTTAAGAAATGATCTATAAACGTGCATTTGATCAGCCATATAAGTCTTAATTTTTGTGCTTATATAGTATTAATACATATTTTCATCGCTATTTTATTGTATTTGGTAAATTTTAATTCCTCAAATCTCATTTTACCTTCCCTTTGGTGTACCTGAATATTCTAACATTTACCATTCTCTTTTAACTCGGATGCAAAATTACCTGTTTATTTCTTTGTATTTTTTATTTTATATATATATAAAGTTTGTAAATTTTCAATGTCTACTGTTGTATACTATAACTCTACCTGAAAATGACCGACAGGCTCTAAATTTAAAATTAAACAAATCATGGAGAGGATCTATATTTACCATCCCATGCGTTCCTTGTTTACAAATTTATATATATATATATATATATATATATATATATATATATATATATATATATATATATATATATATATATTTATATATATATATAATTCCTCGCGATGGAAATATTAGTTCTAATGGAATCGATGCCGCATGAATTACATGTTCATATTTTCACTCATTTTAACCTAAATCACACGTCTCAATTGCTAACCTAGATCAGTCTCCCATCAAATACTATATTAACCTTCAAGGAAGCCTCTTCAAACTGTATATTCTTTTGGCGATTTCTATATTATAGATACCCCTAATGATAAAATCAATTTAAGAATCTACAAATGTAATCATGCCCTCCACCCTCCAAACCAAACCGTATTGCGTCAAATACTTCCAAGTTTTCTGCTTACATATACAAGAATATACGATCTGGTTAGCTTTCGATTATTATTGTAGATATGTAGAATACTTCTTCTCTCATATCGAAAGCGTGATCCTGCCAAGTGGATAAGAAAATGTCTATCAAGATGAGTCTGACAATCACTGGTGAGCTGAAGGGATCAGGGTCTGTCGTGGTTGGGTGGAAAGTACCTGGATTTTATTAGCTCAGACACTAACCAGAGCTGGCTGAACCGTTTATGAAACTATCACTGTGGAAAGCGGGGGTAGGGGGTGTGCACCCGTTTCATGATGGTGATATGTGGGTATGTTTGATTTCATAAAAGACCCTAGTACTCCATTAACAAGGTTCCTGAGCAGTGGAAAGAGTGGGCATGATGTGCTATGGAGACGGGGAGGGAAATAATAGCTGTTTTGTGATTGGCATGATGATGCATTCAGGAAAGCCTACATCTGCGGCGGTGAGTATCATCTACGTATCAGCGTATCCTCCCAATGGGCGGCCAGCTCCTTACGCCACCCGGTGAATGTTTTGTTTTCTGCGCTCGTTGAGAAGAGGCTCTTTTCTCGACGTCATAAATCCAACGCTGTATCCAATATGCGATCGAGATCTCCTCATACCTTGTTATACCACTTTACTTATCCATCTCGGATATTCCATTGTGAATGATTGATTATACAAACATTTTAAATACTTATGCTTTTTTACACACACACACACACACACACATATATATATATATATATATATATATATAAAGAGAGAGAAAGAGAGAGAGAGAGAGAGAGAGAGAGAAAGGAAAGAGATATTTGGATTCTATTACTACTACTACGTATTTTGATATGTGCTGACGAAAGAAAATGAAAAGTTGAGTATATTTTATTGTAGGGCAGAGCGACCTAATTTGGGTGGAAATACAGTGGGTAAATAATTATGTGCATCGTTCTGATAAATGTATCTTATGAAAATCATTATATTTTTTAATATCAGAACTTTAAATAAATAAAGCGCATATATGTAACACAATAAATGTAACAAGAAATAATAAAATATAAAAGTATATTATTAGAAATTTTATTTTCAGAAGAGATAAAAAAAGGTATTGATAAAGTGACATGAGAAATGAAGTTAATATTTTGTGAAGTGTGCCTTGTTAAACTTAAGAGATTTCAAACGTCACTTGTAGATTGAATCAGGTTTCTTCCATAAATCAGCTGAGATTTTCTCCCATTCTTTATCACCGAATACGGGGCGACATTTCGAAATGGATGAAGAGAGGGCTCAGCCTCCCTTAATAAACATATATGTAGTACACATCAATGCCCCTAAATGCCTAAATGTACTAGTGGAGTTTAACAGGGCTCTGTTTTATGGCTTCTCTCTTTTCTTATCTATATTAAAGTATAGATGAAGGTCTGATATGCACAAACTTCTAGTATGCAGACGAGACAAAAACTGCTAATGCTGTAAACTCACTCACACAAAGAAATTTGAAGTTCTAAAAAATTATTGAGACAAGTTATCACGTTGGTCTCAAAGTTCGAAGGGGATAAATGCAAAGTGCTCCACATGAGAAATCAAAATAAAGCAAAATCTTATTCAAAGAAAGGAATACGATTAAAAATACCAAACAAGGAAACAGATTTAGTAGTAACAGTATCGAGTTAAATAAAACTCAGTCAACAATGCACATATAAAAATTAAGAAGAACGCGAAAAAAACAATTAGCTTTATACGAGGGTAATTTTAGTGCAAATTTATAGAAGTAATACTTTCGACAAATCTTTAGCCTCCCCTCTTATGAAGCAATTTGTTCAAGCCTGGTGAATTCATCCCCCAAAAGCTCTAAACAAGCTAGAATGGTTTCAACGTCAAGTTACACAAATGACACCTAATATAAAAACGAGCCTTATGAGGACAGTTCTAGGGAATTAAATAGCTTCCCATTAACCGAGTGAAGAATAAGAGGTCACCTAATTCAAGTATTTAAAATTTTCAAGGGCATAGTTAACATGAACCTTAACAAGTTCTTTATGATTAAACGATCTATTTAAACAAGGGAGTACGGTTGCAAAGTTCTAGGTAAAAGGTTTAACTCGCATGAGTCTTAAAAAGATTTCCTAAACCATATAAACAATGTATGGAATGATTCACGCCGTAACGTCATTGAATGAACCACAGTTGATTTGTTTATACAAAGGCTAAACAAAAACATCAGATATGCGAACATTAATGCTCAAGGCAGCAATGTTTAGTAAATTTAACTTAGTGTTTGCTTACAACTTCCTAAGGATAGAGTGCTCTCTTGTTTCCTGTTTGGCCCTTGTTTTTTTTTCCTTTGTATATATATATATATATATATATATATATATATATAAAACAGGTGCGGTTGTAGGCTGGAGCTAGGGAGCTGAAGCCCCACCTCAAATTTTAGATCCGTTTATTTATTTTTTTTTTAGGCCATACTTGTATTCTGTTATCGAGAGAGAGTTATGTAATAATATAGAATATATAAAAAAACATTTTTCAAACCTTTGCGATCGAATTAACCTCACATGATACACGTCTAAAATACAGGTAAATCTCGAAATTAATTATTATATTCAGTATTATACCTTATCTGACGTCCAAAATCTACAATTCATAATTTTATGATTGAATAATAAATTTGGATTAGAGAGAGTAAGTGCTCACTTCTGTATGAGTTACTGTTATTTATTATCAACGCTGTGTAAGATAACCATTATTAATGATCAATGCCCTTTTCGCAGAATCCACAGAAGGAGAAATTCAGGTTAGCTTTTCTAATTTTTATTTTGAATCAGCCACAGATGTATAATAAAACCCTGCAATGATGACAGGGGAAAAATTGAATTCATCAACCCACAAAGTTTTCGAGACTGTTCCTATTTGCTCGAACACAGACGTTTGTTAGAGTCTTCAAAGTTCGCTTTGGGTCGCATTATCTCTGTGTTTTGCTTAATTCACCTTACTGGTGCTTTTATTGCAAGATTTTATTATTATTATTATATATATATATATTTCTATAAATTCCTTCCACTAAAGAATGATTGATGGAAATGACAAATATAAGGACAGCACCGCCCTATTTTCATATATTTGCCAGAAAATACATTAAAAGTATTTTGGGGGAAAAAGACTTAATATGTGGTGATAAGATGATCCAAATGAGGAAAAGTGAAATATAATTTGTTGTCGAATGAAAATTGTTATTATTTTATAAAAACTGTTGAAATGTTTGTTATATTTAAATATTTAATTTGCGTGCATCACGTGCAGCAACTCAGCCAGCTAGCTATCGTTAAGCGCGAAAATTCTCTCATCATTTATTAGCACCAAACCTCCAATAACACGAAGCTTTTTACCCTAAATTAAAGTCAAAGATGCAATCGTATATTGAAGTAAAAGTCTAAAGTAAGATAGAGCCAATTTTACAGTGTGGTAGAAGTATTGAAAAACAAATCGAGAAAATTTGAAAAAGAAATAACAATAAAAATTCTATTTACATTCTGAAGAAATCTCAGATGCCTTCGCATTTGAATTGCTACCGATAATTTCGAACATTGAACCCGACCAATACGTCATGTATTGGGGGTTGGCTACAAAATTGAGAAGCACTACGTCGCTCAAAATTAAATTTCTGAGATTTTGCTCTTCCTCAAAAACACCTAAGCTGATTTTCTACGTAAAATATTGCCAAACGTCTTAAGTAATCCTATGTTTTCCAATAAGGAGGTAAAACCATTCCTTGAAATCGTTTGTGATATGTGTTTATGAGTCGCCCTTTTATTTTTCATTTGTTTGATGGATTCAAAGAAGCAAAGAATTAATAGATTGTTTGGCTTTTCCTAAGATGTGCTTTAAGCTCTGTAACAAGAGAATTATGATTTTTCTAAAGGAATTGAGAATAAATAGGAGTTATCTCTTCCAAATTTAAATTAGCAAAAACCAAGATTAATCGGTTTTAAATATAAATTTTTTCCTATGGCTCAAGCTTTTATCAAAATATTTCGAGAGATATAAGTAATTAATTTAAGCAACATTACATTAAACGAGGCAATAATAATTATACCAGCACTAAAATAAGAATAATAATAATAATAGCTACAAGGTAACACGACGTGTCTAAATACACAGGTAACTAGCAAGGTGTAGGAATAATAATATTCCTAATAATTTCTCACTATTTCTACTGGAACAAAGAGTGGATTATATACCTTAGGTTCTAATATAAGTAGAATTTGTAAATCAATTACATATCAAGGATGGAGATTTTGTTCTTTTATAGGATGAGTCAATTTTAAGGGTCCATTAAAGTTATTTTTCAAGTTATTTTACTTTTACTCAGCCTTTTTTTAACCTCACCTTGAAAATAGATATTTTAATTATTTTATCAAATAAATTCGAAAAATACATAATTGTATAAAAAATTTTGTTCGGCTAATATTTATTCAAGAAACCCGAACAAAATTATTCGTTAGTGACGGGGAGACTATTCATGAATTTCCTGGCCTATGCACAGCATTAAATAATTTACCCAAATTTCCATTACCTTAGAGACCACATAACCTATACATATCGGGGAAAAATTCAAACAAATTTTCATAACGATAGAGATAACATAGCCTTCGCATAGCTTTATATAACTCAAATAAGAGCTTTCAATTCTTCAAACGAATTTCTTTAATCATAGACACCACATAACTTCCGCATAACCTTAATTACTTTAACCGAATATGCGTAACTATAGATACAACATAGCTTACGCATAGTGTTAAATAATTAAACTGAATTTTCGTAACTATAGATACCATATAGGCTACGGAGATCGTTAAATTATTCAACTAAAATTCCTTCAACATTGAGATGTAAAAAATTCGATAAAAAACATTGCACGCAATACTGTGCCTAAAATTCCAACAATTATTGATACAAAAACTGAATCCAAATTCATTATAATAACAAGAGATCATCTTCACAACTGCTTGCGCTTTACATGCAGACCTTTAGGCTTTTCCTGATCTGGCTCTGATCTATATGAAATTAAAAGGTTTCCAGTACATATCAACTAATACTTTAATATTGCTCTATTTTTCCCCATCCATTGATGCTTATTTTTCTAGGGCAATTTGCTGTAATAATCTCTTCCTAGTTTAGTCGTTTTTAGGGGTAAGTAGGTATTTCCTCCTGCTAAAAATTTAAATTAAAAATCTATTTTAGAATTAACTTTGATAAAATCTTCAAATAGACGAATACGAAACTCCCTCAAATCCAGTTATGTCTAAATTTTAATAAATATTTTTCACATAAAAAATTAAAAAGCTCGCAAGAGAACATTATGAAAACAAAGGCTCGAATGCTGAGCGAAAAAAAGCTAATAAAAAGAAAAGAAAAAGAACCCCAAGACAAAACATAAAACCTGAGAACAAAGGCCCTTATGTGGTAAATCAAAATAATAACCAAAAAGCAAAATACAATCTAAAGCAAAAGCGTTAGCCAGGCAACCTTGCACATATCACAATCACCCGCATTAAAAATCATTTGTCACAATCAAAACCTCTCCTCATTCATATTACCAACACCACTAATACCTCACTTACACAATCATATCTAGCTTTTCTATCTCTTTCCCACACTTTCATCTCTTTTTTTATCCCTATCCACTATACTTTTTTTACAGAAGGAGCTTGCGCTTCGTACGCAAACCATCGGACTGGTCCTACGGCTCTCTAGCTCTAGCTAGAGAGCCCAGTATATATCTTTTAATACGTTATTATAACTATTTTTGGCCATCGATGACTTTTTCTAGGCCTAAAGGCAAGAAAATCTTACATCGGAATTCTTCTGATAAACGGAAAAAAGAATCATCAGACAACTTATTTTTCCATCTACGAAATAATAAAATATGCACCCATGTTTTAATTTTAATGCCTTTTCTGAACTTCACGATTTGTCATTACCTTTTTAATTCCAAATCATTCGATTATCATATTTATTTTTTCGGAAATCTCAGGAAGAATTTGGATAAAAAATTAAAATATACGAAAAATCCACTATATTCTTTAATAATTTGGAAATATCTCTAAATCTTTCAATTACAATACTTTTTCTTTAAAACAAGACTCCAAATATTTATATAACCTTTAATTGCATAATGTTTCTTTGAGATAAACTTTGATAAAATTTCATGACTGACCAACATGGATGGATAAGAAAAACTAAGCCTGAACATTAGTGACGAAGTAGGGGGCAACCTCGTATACTTTTCAGACCTTGATTTATTGGCCCCTATATTGGTCTAGAAATGAGTACCATCAGTGAATGTGTGAGTTATAAACCATGTGGGGGAATTCCACGTGGAATTTATTTTCCAGCACGGAAGTAAAGTCCTTGCACTGGAGAAGATTCTAGAATTTGGTTAGGCTTAAATTGGTAAGCGGTAGCCTCGAACCGCATGCACCACCCATCACCTTTACGCGGGTTAGAATCGCCTTGGCGTGAAGATTCGAGGCCATTCGAGAGTAGCGCTGTTTCCTCCACCCCTGCGGGGGAGAGCCTCGGATATTTATTGGGCTCGTCTTCCATGTGGGAGACACAGAGTTGAGGAGTCTCGCTTGGATCCAAGAAGATTCCCCTAGTTCCAAGTCAGGTGCTAACAACAAAGCAAAGTGACGGCTGAACTTTTTGTGTGTTGGAATTAGTCCCAGCCAGTGAGGTAATTCCATTTGACGATCGCTACCGAGCGATTTTTCCGACTCCACTCATCACCTCCTGTCGAAGCCCTCCTCGTTCGCTCCTCGTTTTCGAGTGGCCGAAATACTCTCCCCTTAACCGGACGTTACCGCTCCCCCCCATTTTGGAGAACCGTCATCACGTTAACTTCTCGCTCAGAAGCTCTGAGCACCCTCACCTCATGTTTATTGCCTGCAGAAGACATCCGTGAAGCCTTACCCTGACCTCTAACCCGGAATCGTATGTAAGCCAACCCCTCTTCCCTTTCAAGCAACCCAATTGATTTAATCGTCCCAATTTGAATAGTTTCCTTCTGAAATACATTAAATTTTAATTCTAGAGTCTGATGCATAACTACAATCCCCCCCCCCTCGAGAACCGATGTAATTTTGCCCATTAATTCTCTTATTTTTATGTAAATAAAATTATATTTTTTAACATGCTGCTTTAAATAACCTTGAGCTTTGCCATTGCCCAAATTTTACCTGCCTTCGTTGCACTCCTATCTCGTTGTTTCGCGCGTCGAAACTCGTAGCGTTCCGTTCCTTGTCGGCTCGCCCTTAAGTTTGGTCCCTCCCCCATAAATATAATATGGTATTGATATAATGTAATGTCATACCACGACATATATATTTATTAATATACATATTATATAATTTTGGTGTCAAGTGTGTTTGGGGCTTTTACGAACCCGTCTCATTTTAATTTCGACATTAGAAGTTCCCTTGTTATTCACGTCTATCCCTTTTATTTTAATTTTTGTATTGTACTGGCAGAAGGCAAGTTCAAGTTAATTGAAAAGCAATGGAACGTAATCTATTTCGATTTTGTGTTGGACCCAATGTAATTATTTTTTTTTACTGTGTTTGAATTTTGGAGACTCTTCTGGTTATTAATCACAAAGAGTTAAGGTCTTTGGTGTCCTATTTACGGTAGGACCATTTTAATTTTTTTTCGCTTAGAAACAGCAGAGGTAGGTAGCTGTATCATAATTCTTTTCTTGTGGACAAGGCCTTCACGAATATTTAAGTATTCGTTTCGCGTGGGTAGTCTCATAGCTCGTTCGCCTGTCAGTGTTTCCTCAGTTAACTGCGTAACAATGTCATCCTTCGATAAATTCCAGATTCAAGGTGAAATGTTAGGTCTTTCGGGCAAAGACCAGTTAAATTACGTACAGGAAGAAAAGAGGAACGAACGGGAAGAGCTAAGGGAGGAGGAACTAAGAAAAATGGAGATGGAGGAGAACAAACTAGAGATGGAGGAGAACACACTGAAAACGGAGATTGAGAACAAACTGAAGATGGAGATGGAGAAAAACAAAATGGAGATAAAAGAACGTGAATAAATTAGGCAGCATGAGCTAGAAATGAGCCGAAATCAAATGGATCTCAGTTTATCGGTTCCCGGGCTGAAATTCCCCAAACTCCTTCAGTCAACCTTCCCGCTTTTAATGATGGAGAGGACTTTGGGTCATTTTTCACCCATTTTGAGAGAATCTTTCAGATCAATAAATAAGATCTCGTAAATGATGGTGTCGCTCGCCTACTTCCCCTCCTAAATGCCCAGTTAAGAGATATCTTCGTCTCCGCTTCACCGGAAGCAACTTTGGACTATTTCACGTTAAAGTCCGAATTATTAGCCGCTGTTCATATGAATTGCGAATTCTACCGCTCCCGATTCCTCCAGGAAAGGATCCGCCCTGGCCAAACATTCCGAGAACACAGGGGACATCCTCCAAAGAAACCTTCAGTGTTGGCTGAACGCGTGCAAGATTCCCAAGGTTTACGAGTCCTTTCTGGACTTCTTCCTTATGGATCAGCTTTTAGCTGCCTTCATTAAGGATAAACGTTGCGCCACTTTTAAGTTTGTGCTTGGAAGAGGCCGATATTTACGCGGGTAGTCACCATTTATACCCTAAAGATGTTAAAAAGGCTCCCCAATCGCGCCCTAAAACTAAATTTTATGGTTGTAAGA
This sequence comes from Ceratothoa steindachneri, assembly GCA_963969495.1. Lineage (NCBI taxonomy): Eukaryota > Metazoa > Arthropoda > Malacostraca > Isopoda > Cymothoidae > Ceratothoa > Ceratothoa steindachneri. The sequence goes on along the minus strand of OZ018324.1, from coordinate 143,026,077 downwards.
CCCCTTCTAAATTGGTCCCAAGATTTACCAAAGTTCCTAGTCCCTCGAAGCCAAGAAACTTCCATCCATCTGAACACCAAGACATTAAGCCCCTAGTTTCTTCTCCCCCGGTTGTGCTGTACCAAAAGAACCCGATCATCTGCGACACCTGCGGAATTCCCGGCCATTACCGCACGAACTGTCCTCAAACTTCCGATTCGCAACCTCTCAGTCCCACCAAGGGCCCAAATCTGGGCCGCCCCTAATCCTCCTCCGTCGCCTCAGGAGACCCCCAATCCTCCCTCGCCCGCCAAAGACCCCGTCCATCAGGTAAACTTTCTCTTTAATGAGAACAACCCTGGTGGATTGAAATTCTATAACGGAACTGTGAACGGTCGCCGAGTATCCACCCTCGTCCGTGACACCGGGTGCACCTGTATCATAGTGTCTGAGGACCTACTCCCCCCTCTTGGCCCCGACCACAAGAAATTTTCGGTGGTCCACGACTACATTGGCCGGGCCAGTCGTTTCCCAGTAATTCGTTGTCACATCGAGTGTGACTATATGTCCGGTTGGGCCGAAGTGGTAGCGGCCTCAATCCAGTTCTGCTCCGTTTTGTTCGGTCAGAACCGCGTAATCTACGACCATCCCGTGGCCCAGCCCGTGTTTACCCGTACACAGGCAACCCTGGAATCCCATGCACCCGTTCTCCTGGAATCCCCTATCGACCCCGAGTTCCAAGCCCTCCGGAGCGACAAGTTTTCCCGTGGCCAGAAGGAGTGCGCAACTCTCTTCTTCCTTTGGGAGAAAACTCAAACCCTCGAGCTTGAGTCCACCCGTGGTAACAAACGAGTGTCGTATCTCGTGAAAAAGGACTTATTTAGAGGTATAAGACCTACTCTGACGTTAAGTCACGAGAACGAAAATTCCTAGCCTGGCGCGAAGGTGCTTTTAATACTTCCCACGGGAAGCAACAAACTTCTTAGCCCAGTGGTTCTTAACTCGTTTCAGACCATGGACCACCAGCTCAATTAAAAGAATATTGTGGACTATTCTATATTTGAGTAAGTATAAAGTAAGCATACACAGCAAGCATTTACGCTTCAAATATATTTCTTCAAAACAGAATTTCGAAAAATTATATAAAATAATTAGCAGATAACATTTTAATCTGATATATACTTCTTCCAAAAAATAATATCTTGGAATTACATGAATGTTTATGTATCATTTTGCCATGTATGTTAAATAAAATTAAATAATGTAAGATTGTAAGAATAAACAACGAAATTTTTTATTTTGAATTCGATTAACTCATTTTTCCTTGCAACCAGACTTTTGGATTCTCTTCTTACTGACAAGCTTTTTAATATTAGGAGTGGTGCTTGATAGCGCACAATGAATATCACTTTCCACTGCAAGCCGATTCCTCTGTCTTGACTTAATGTGCAACAAACATGAAAATCCACTCTCGCACATGTAGGTTAATGCAAGGGTAAAAGACATTAGACTGCATGTGATGACATATTTGGGTAACTACCAATCATAGTGGCCCCAAATCTTTCCATAAAAAACTGCTGATGCACATCTTGAGACGCCAAATCATTCCTCAGCTCCAACAATTCCTCCTGCAGATCCTCTGGAATGCTATGAACATTTGCTGTGAATGGATTCCTGATGAAAGATAACTCATCCGTTGTCATGTTCACTTCCGGAAAGTATCGCTGAAATTCATCCCGCAGCTTTCGTAAATGCTCAAAAATTTGCATCTGAATGCCTTTCTTTTCTCAGAGCATGGCATCCAAACATGGAAACTGAACCAAATTGTTATAATTTCTCAAGAAAAGTTTTGATGATGCCTTGGTGAGTGAACAGATTTGCACCTTTTCCTTTCAGTTGAAGATTCAGTTTGTTCAAGATTCCAAAAATATCAGTGAAGTATGCAAGTTCTAATTCTGACTGTGTTAGCATAATTCTTAAATCCTTTTTCCTTGAGACTGGAGAAATAAAGTCAACTCTTCTCTCAGTTCAAATATTCTGTTGAACACGTTCTCTGCTGAATACCACCGTACAGAAGTGTAGAACAGCAACACCTTAAAGTCGGTACCCATGTCCTGATATAATTTTCTGAATAGCCTGGTGTTCATTGCTGACGATTTGATATAATTAATTACCTTCACCAGTCCTTTGAAAACGATGTTCAGGTGATCCGGTAATGTTTTCGACGACAATGCCTGTTTGTGAATGAAGCAGTGAACGCCAGATGCCAATGGAGCACGCTGTTTCACCAATGCTTGGAAGTCTGATCTTAATCCTAGCATCGCAGGTGCACCATCAGTGGTAACAACCACTAAATTTCCCCAATCCAGACCGTTTGCTTCAAAGAAACTGTTGACAATTTCTAAGACATCCTGAGCTAGCGTGGTGGTGTCAAGAGTCTTACAGAAAAGAATTTCTTCTTTGAAGTCTTCCACAACCATATATCGCACAAACACCATTAGCTGAGAGCAGAAGAGACATCAGTTGATTCATCCTACTGTATTGCAAACAGTAGAGATTTCTTTATTTCATCCACAACTTGTTCACTGATGTTTTGTGAGATTTCATTTATCCGTCTCGATACAGTGTCATTAGATACAGATATTTAATTTAGCTTCCGTGCTGCGTCCTCGCCAACAACAAGCCTCACCATTTCTTTTGCACAGGGTAGCACAAGCTGCTCAACAATTCTATGAGGCTTCTTGGCCTGTGCAACTTTGTATACAACAATGTAGGAAGCACGCACTGCATTGGTGGTCTTTTCATGGAATTTACCTGATGCGTCAAGGCGCTGCCGCTTGAGAGATTATAATTTCTGTTCGAAATGATTTTTATTCTTTTGCAACAAATTGGGATGACACTTTTTGAGATGGAGCTTAAGCTTAGCCTGCTTCATTGACTCATTCCCCAAGACTTTTACAAATAATACATACACTGTGGTAACTCCATGTCATCTTTTTCTTGACAAGTGAAGCCAAATTCAATGAAGCCTCTGAATACTTGCGCTTAACAATCCTTATCGCTATTGTTATTTCTTTAGATCTCTGGGCAGAGCAACGAAATATATCAGTTATAAGTTGAGTTTGGCCAAAATAATGATAAAACGTAAATCGTAATAATACACTCAAATAAAGCACCATGTGTCATAAACAGCATAAACTATAAAACAAATGAAGAGTGCAGCTGTCAATCAAGGAATGAAAATATTATCGAATAAATATAATTTTTACTAAATATAGTGGAAGTCCCATGGATCACCAGTTGAGAACAACTGCCTTAGCCAGTGGAAGGGACCCTACCCGTCCTCAAGGCTAGAGGACCCGTGGATTACCTTATCCGTACTCCGGCGGGAGCGAAGGTTTTGCACGTGAATTGTATATGTTATCTCATTAATGTTCTTAATTATGATTTTTTGGGGGGTTCAATAAATTGTTTAGTCATTAGTCTTATGTTCATCCCTCTATTTAATTGCATCCTTTTTGGGGGGTTCCACTGAAATGTCGCCAATGTTCTCCTGTGATTTTTGGGGGTTTAAAATTGTATTGGATAAATTGTATAAGAGTATTTTCGTAAATTCCCCGCTGAGCTCAGATTCACGTTTTTTTTGTGTGTACACCTATCGTAGCAGGTCAGAATTTCCCTAGACCCTTGATAATTCTAGTTCGACGGGTGGGATGATCCTTTTCTACGCAACTGCTCTGTAAAGCAACATCTTTCAGATGGAAGATGTGTAGGGGAATTCCATGTGGAATTTCTTTTCCAGCACGGAAGTGAAGTCCTTGCACTGGAGAAGATTCTAGGTTTGAATGGTTTCGGCCTCCTTTTCGGCTGGGCTAAAGTAATGTTTTTCTAGTTCCATTTTCACCTCCGAGCTTTAATTAGAAGTTTTCGCGTTACTTTAATGTGATTTTGAAAGGAGGAATCACAATTATTCAGATTCATTTTTTACCTAGTGCAAATAATTATTTACTAGTTTTCTATTAATATAGGATTCAATGCAAAATTTCAGGTTCCATTTTTTTCAGGATTGGGTACGACTTTGCTGGTTAATTTTTTGTAGGATTTTTACTGAAGTTTAAAAGTTTCCTTTTCCTACCAGATTCAAGCGTCTCTTTTTAGGATTCCAGGATTATAGGGTTAAAATAAAATGTCTTGGGTCCCTTTTACAGAGTTCAATTTTTAATATGATTTCATTTTTCTAGGTTTCATTTATGGGATTTTGTCCTTATTTACTGAAGAATGCAAATAGGAGTATGTACTGAAGGATTTCTTTTTGTATTGTATCTTGTAAGTATGTATATTCGAGGTCTGTTTTAAGTATGGTATTATATATTTTTCTCTTTTGGGTGGGTTCGAAAGCAAGTTTTGATATTACTTTTCTCAGGGTTCAAGAAATGCTTCCCTGGTCCAGGGTAGTCTTCCTTCAAGAGCGTTTTTTTTTTAATTCTTTCTTTAATGTTTATTCTCGATTATTAGAGCTGTTAGTTTATAGTAAAGTTCAAGTCTGAAATTTTAGTTAATTTAATGTTGGCTTCAAATACATTATACATAAGTATCTTTTTGCATGGTTCAATTAAGGAGTTTGGTGAATTTTTTACGATATCTCACCTGACGATTTGGTGGCCATTTGGTGTTATTTTCCTATTGGTTTCAGGTACAAATTTTCTGTGTTATTTGGTTGTTATCCCAAGTAATACCTTTAGAATTCTTTTTCCTATGCCCATTCACGTATTTTTCTGGAATGCTTCATGTTTATGTTTATTTTCATTTTTCTTGGTTGAAGAGCGAGTATCCGGAATTCCCTTCGCTGTTTTCAACTACTAATTTACAGATTCTTTCTCACTAGGCTCATTTATTTATTTTTAGCAGTCTTTTTTAAAATTCTTGAATTTAAATGTTATTAAATTCAGTTTATTCCTTTCCTGGGTGCAAAACATAAGTTTCCTGTTGCTTTTGGAGTGTTCAATTATTTTACCATAGGGAGCATTCTTTTACTTTTTGGAATTAATGTTTTAAAGATTATCACAAATGGAATTGAGCCTCCTTTTCCATTGTTTAAGTACAATATTTTTTGTTGAATTTTTAATAGCATTACTAAGGATATTAATTTCCTATTAGACAATGTTGAAATACGAATTTCCTTGAACTTTTAGCAGGTTTCGAATACGATTTTTCGTGTTTGTTTTTGAGGCGTTTAATATTTTGGGGGGGTATTATTGTGGGATTTTTTAAATAACGATTTAAGAGTTATTTTTATTCAGGTTTCAATTAAGATTTTTGGGGTTTCTCTTTTAAAGCTGTGGTCAATGAAGTATTTCCCGGGTTAGTTCTGTCTTCGTATAAGTAGGCAATGCTCTCGTGTGGTTAAGAAGGGCTCAATTAAATATTTTCGGGATCCTTTACTGCAGCGTAGAAGAAACGATTTGGCAGTTCTATTTATGAAGCTTCAACTATAGATTATGGGTACAGTTTTGGATGTGGTTTACTTATTAAGGAATTTGAGTTTCTTCTAACTTCTTTTTTCTAACTTCAAGTATTGTTATCCAATTTCAAATTGAAAAGGTTAAAAATTCACACTTTTTGGTTCCTCTTTTACAGGCTTTAATTATAATAATCAGGCTATTTAATTATGGTTTTAAATTATACCTTATGATTACTTCTGCCAGGGTTCTATTTTTGATTTTTGCGTTAATTGCTTCTATTTAATCACTATTTTTATAATATTCATTTACAGTTTCTACGCATTCCCTTGATTAAGCATGCAAATAGGTAATTTTTGCTTTATTTTTATGGTAAAATGAAATTACGAGTTTCTTGTCTGAAAAGCTCAAGAAGAAAGTTCAAATTCCTTTGTGAAGGGTTCAACAAAGTGATTCTCTTTTCCTTTTTTACAGCGTGAAATTACGGATTTTCGAGTAAGTTTGTTGTAGGGTTCTGGTTTACAAATTAGGAGCTCTAAAGCAGTAATAAATACATATTTTATGTTTCTTTGGCAGTATTTCGAGTACGGGTTTTCGGGTGACGTAATTCGAAAACAGGTTCCATAATGAATTACAAATTTAAGTTCTCCTTTCTTTTAGGTTTCTAATTCAGGTTTTAAAGTTCATTTTTTCAGTGTCTATTGTTTATCTGCTTTATTTATACAATTTTCAGATAGTAGTTTTCCGATTTCTAGATTAAAGTTTCAACAGGCAATTTACGCTTCCTGTTTAAATGGGGTTTTACTATTTTCCCTATTGAAGTGCGACTTTGGGATTCCTTTTTAACATGGTTTTTATACCAATTTTAGGTGATCATTATATTATAGTTATAATTAAAGTATTTCCTTTCTTTTTAGCACGTTTTTTGTAGAAGTTTTCGATTTCATTGTTTTACAGTTCAGTATAAATTAACGTAATGCTCATTATTTTCAGTAAGGAATGCTACAAAGAGTAATTTATACTTCTTTCTCTCAGATTATTAAAGTTTTGGTCATAATCTTCTTAGGGATTCGCTCCTATGTCTTCCCATTTTAAGCTCACTTTAGTAATGTTTTACTCTATGAGTTTAATAAAACTGTCACTATAAGTTAGCGGCACAATCAATTCAAAACACTTAAGGGATGACGCAGTATTTAAAAGAAGTTGCGGGAGGTGGTTTTCCGGTTTCAGAAGTTGGGAATTAAATCTTAAAGCCTGAGCTTAATATATCTTGAAAACAACTTGATTTTAGGACAATTGGAAACTTAAGCTTTTATCACAGAAAATCCCAGGGCGTTATCATACGAAAACAAGACATCAGTTAATCTTCGTAATTTATTTACAAATGCATTTGCCACATATTGCCGTTGTTGAGCGTCAATATACTGATTGCGTTCCCTCATTTCCTCGTAAATCCCCCTCCTTATAGTTTTCCAAACACAGCCAATAACCTTTATTTGCATGCCGGCGGCCTTGGTCTAAAGTTAAGCAGGTCCACCATTACCTGTTCAGCTTCATTTTGGTAACATGTTTGAGGGTAGACACCGCGTCTGATCTGCAATAACCCCTTTGTTCAGCTAAGCAAAACGACGTTTCTTGGACAGTAGTGTCATGCCAGCGTCTATGTGGTGGTGACGCTTAAATTCGGTCATTTGACATAGAATCTATACATTTAGTTTGCTCACTTTGCTAATTCTAGCTCGCCAGATGTCTGATGTGAGTCAGCTTTGATACAGGTGTACAAAGGCTCATCGACAATAACTGTTGGGTGACTACTTACTGGATGATCTTGAAGATCATAGTTACGACGCTGAATATTCATAAAGCAATCGTAGGCTATGTCTTATCCAAATAAATGGTTGATATGACGTTGCGATTGGTCAGCGTTTAGGCCAAACATGTAATCACGTGAAAGAGTCATTTGATAGGTAATTCTTTTGAGATTTTAGATATCATATTGGGTGTCCGACTATTACAATGTAGTGGTGAAGGCTTTCCTATGCTTCACTTGAAAGTGCATAGTCACCTATTCTAGCTAGGCTCAAGGTAGTTGTGCACTTTCAAGTGAGGCCTAGAAAAGACTCGGCAACTACATATTAACAACTCGTAAACCCTGTATAAATCTATAAATTAAGATACTTTTAAAAATGTTGTGCATGAACTTTGTTTTCTAACGGAATAAATTCAAATTCTTCCTTTGAAAGTCACTTTGGGCAAAAAGCGACACTTTTTATTTGTTATTCAAAGGAATATCTGTCCTCAAACAGTTCGAATGCCCAAAAAATTCTAAAAAGACCTCCGTTGGGACAGATTGCTTCATTATCGTAATTCTCTTGACTTTGCTCTTCCACCAAGTACTTGTTTAGAGTATTAGAGAACCATTGGAATGGTCTTAGGTTAACATCACGGGAAAAAAAGAATTGGATTCATATTTTCCAAGAAAGCCTAAGGGATGTTACAAACGGGGCTTTTATATGCTTGGTTACAAATTGACTGCGGTTCTAGGAAGCAATTTAGCTTATATTTATAATAAAAATATTCCATAGTAACAACCTTATTTCATTTTTATTATATACCTTAAAGTTGGACAGTACTTTATTTTAAACTAGATTAAATGTTATCGTGGTCGTAATTTGTTGTGTAGTCATGTTTAGGCTTGAGATTTTTGAAGCCCAATGGATATGAATGTAGATGAGAGAGTGTGTCTCAAAATGTGACAAAGCTGTTGAAGAGGTGTAACATCAATAGAAATTACGAAATATAGCTGAAGATTAATGGAGATGAAAAGAGTGAATGGAAATTAAACTGGTCAAAAGAAAGCTTGGTAAAATTGACTAGGAATAATTAGATATTAGGTCAGATGTTGGAAGATAACTTAACATGAAGGAAAACAACTGCTGATGATTATATTGGAGAGGAGATGAGGGAGGATGACCAGAACTACTCTATGCTTAGATTAGGTTAGGAAAGAAGGTCAGATATAATCTGAGATGAGAGAAAGGGAGAGAAGGTGAACAGAACTAAGCTGGGAGGAGAGCGAATGAGTGAAGATCACCAAAAATAATCTTAGAGGAGATAAGGTGAGAGAAGATAACAAGATATATTCTACGATAATAGCAGGTGAGATAAAATGTCCATAAATAGTCTGAGATAAGAGGATGTGAGAGAAGATGCCCAAAGATGATCGGGTAGAGAAGGATTATAATTTTTTAGCCGAAAGTAAAAGAATAGTTTTTTAATCGAAAGGAAACTACAAAACCATTTGTTTAATTGATGATAAAATGTAGCTTTAATTCCATGATTTGAAATTACTTCATGAAATCATTACTCTATGAATTAATAAGTTTAAGCACACATGCAATGATGTCATGAGATATAGTCAAGACAATGATTTATTTCATGAACTCATTCTCCAAGAAATCATGTGAGTAGTTACTCACCATTTGGTATATTATGACTTATATAGATTCATTTTTTGAGTACGCACCTAATGAGTTTCTGAATTTATGAGAGCCATTGAGTAGAAAAATTATTATTTTATGTGTTTTCCCTAGAGCATTTTCCCCTTTTTCCTTCATTGTCTTTATGTTTCTCTTTCATCTCTTTCTCTATTATATTCCCATTCATCATTTATGATTAGAAGCAGTTTGATGATGAATGTAAGGTAGAGAATGGAAAAATTAGGAGAATCTAGATTAAATACTAAGAAAAACAAAGAAATACGGGTATGAAATAGAAAGTGAAATTCTCATTTAATGAAAACGATCAAAGCCAAGCAAAACTAAACTATAAAACTGACGTTACATATAACATATTCCAGAGCAGAAACTTCTTGGAACGAATACTAAGAACCAAATCGATAATTCACGATGTGTTCGAACATAAAAATTCGATTGTGCTTAATATTTTTGTACGCAACATTTACATGCTCCATTTTATTTAGAAAACAAGAAAAAAAGAATGATAACAACTTCTGATGATAAATATACAGGCAATAAACGTCATTTTATGTTTAGAAAATAAATATTTATCTCTCAAGGGGAAAAGGAATATATGTAGTTTTACAGGAAAAAATAACTCTATACAGTTGCAAGTGTCAAGAATATTCAAGCAAAAGTAATAGGACAATTATTTTTTTAGGAATATGCGATTATATTTTTTTTAGTTGAGCGTATTTACATGAGTCAAGTTACCACTAATTAAACGGCAAGAATAACCTTTAAATTTTAGGTTTTGCTCTGGGAAAATTACAAGAAGACTCAGTTCTGAGTCAGCTTCCCTCGTTAATTATTTTATTTTTCTGGGTGCATAAATAACTTGAACCTTTATTAAGTGGTTTTAGGGAGGGTAATTGTTAATTACAAGTAAGTTAGATTTGTTAGGAAGAGCCTCACTTGTTCTAGTAAGCTTTCTTGTTTGCCTAAAGACGAACGCAGCATACTCATGATGTCTTTGTTCGATCATTTTCATAAGTAGAAACAAATCCTAGCACTATCTGGAAAGGATTTAATCGCTTACGTTCTAAAGGAAGAACGAAACTAAGTGGCAGAACAGAAAGCAGAGAGAGAAGCAGAAGAAAGACAGAGAAAAGGCAGAAAGAGAGAAAACAAATTCGACAGCACGAAAGAGAATTAAGCCGTGATCAGGGCGAAATAAATTCTGTCAGATCACGTTACCATCAACCACAAGCACCCTCGTTAAAACTCCCCGAGTATAAAGATGGAGAAGATTTTGGTTATCTAACCCACTTTGAAATAATTTTCGAAGTAAAAAATTACGATTTAGAATCATATGGAGTTGCCCGTCTACTCCCCTTCTTAAACACTCGTCTGGGTTAAATCTTCATTTTTCTACCTTCGGAAGTAACTCTGGATTATTCAACCCTAAAAGCAGAGCTCCTCTCTGCTATTAATATGAATCCGGAGTTCTATCGGGTTAGATTCTGCTCGGCTAAGATAGAAACGTTTAAGCAATTTGGGTTTACCCTTCGCCGAAATTTTCAGATTTGGCTGGATTCCTCACAAGTGACTAAGGATAATGAGTCATTAGTCGACTTTATTTTAAGGGATTAACTCAAGGCTACCCTTCCTCAAAAATTCAAGGCCTTCGTAACAGATAGAAGAGCTTCTTCGTTTAAAGAGTGTGTAGAGGAAGCCGACCTTCACGTTTACAAAGACAGCCTGTATCTCAAGAAGATCAAGAAGTATCCCCCCCGTTCCTCCCAAATAAGTTTGGGCCTAATAAGTTCCATACTAAGAATAATGTAAGCTTCGCGAAGATTCGGGCGCCCCATAAGCCCAAGTCACATCCTCAGTGTGAACAAAATGAAGTAAAGCCTCCAACAATCCCTTTTGCATCGTCTCACTACCCACGTAAACCCATCGTATGCTTTACGTGCGGCACCACTGGCCACCTTAGTTATTACTCTGCCCAGAACTCGCAGCTAAGGACCACCCTCAATCAACAGGTCCATTAGATAACCGCTTATCTTCTCCCTAACTCTTTTGCCTAGTCATCGCAATCGCCACCCGCTTCCTCTCACTCGGAACAACAGGTAAATTTCCCGTTCAATAACAGCTCTCCCGGTGGGCCAAAGTTTGAGAACGGCACGATAAATGTGTGCCAATTGTCAAATCTTGTAATAGACAGGGTTGCACATGCAGAGTAGTCTCGGACAAGCTGTTGACCCTAGCAAGTCCCCAGCATAAGAGATTTGCGATCGATAACGAAGATTTAGGTCGTACCACTAAGTTCCCTGTGGTAAAGGGGTACACACAGTGTCAGTATTTCACAGGATGGGCCGATATTGTCGCTGCCCCAATAAAGCTTTGCTCTAATCTTATCGGAAAGTGCGCACAGCTCTTCCCAAATCCCATCGAGCAACCAGCGATCACCAGAGCCTAAGCGGTGAAAGATACCGTTACCCCGGTACCTTTAATGTTCTCATCAACCCCACACGTCGCGTTATCCAGCACTGATCAGTTTGTTAAAGCTCTAAAGAATTGCCTTTCTTTGCAACCCCTGTGGAGGATGGTCAGAAAAAAGGAGCCCAAAAACTGTCGAGGAAATAGAAGAATTGACTACATAGAAAAGGATTTGTTAATACATCGATCTTTTGTCGGACCAGATAACGCCCTGGTCACTACCTTGTTTATACCCAGGATGTATGTACGTCAAGTTCTGCGGATGGCTCACGACGGATTAATGGCTGGGCATAAGTTCAGTCATAATAAGATGACCTAGTGAGTCTTCAAATATTTCGTTTGGCCAGGCCCTGCCAAAGAAATATCCGACTTTTGGAGGTCCTGTGACATCTATCAAAAGGTAACCAAAGGTTGAGTTGCTTTCGCCCCTCTTCAGAAGACCCTAATCGTGCCTAAATCAGTCTTCAGGATCTTGAACGATTTGATAGGCTCTCTCCATCCCCCGTATACTGAAGGACATTTCTATATTTTTACCATAGTAGATTGTGCCACTCGTTTTACAGATGCAGTCCCTTGAAGAATCTTGATAGTATTTCATGTGCAGAGGCGTTGATTTCTATTTTTTCCCGAGTAAGAATCCGGAAGGAGATCCTATCCGACAGGGGCCATCAATCCACTTCAGAATTGATGGATTTGGTAGGAAAGCTCCCGCTGGTCAAACCCTTTTGCTCAACCCCTTATCAACCCGCCTCAATTGCGATATGCTAGAAATTAAACTGGACTCTCAAATCAGTTCTCAAGAAATTGTATCACGTCCAACCGAAAGAATAGTACCGCTACCTCCCTGTAGCTTTATTTGCGTGTAGGGAAATCCCAAACCGAACGCTCGCATTTGCCCCGTGGTAGCTATTGTACGGAGGAAACGTCCGCGGGCCGATAAGAATCCTAAAAGAATTATGGTCTATCCGTAAGCTTGATGAGGAGATTAAGTCCTCCTACGAGTACGTGGGAAATTGCGTACTCACCTAGAAAATTGTGCAGACCTCGCCTTAAAGAATTCTGAGGTGAATTTGGAAAATACAGAACGTATTTTGACATCAAATCTAAAGCACGGAAATTCGAAGCAGGCAACGAAGTACTACTTCTGTTATCCTCTGAGATTAATAAGCCCCTATCTCAGTAGAGAAGGACCTTTTTCAGTAGAAGAACCCCAAAACCCTGTCGACTACTTAATTTAGACCCCTATCGTAATAAAGTATACCACAACAACCTGTTAAAACGGTACCACCGACGCGCGTGAGTTAATAATGTGGTCGCTTTAGACGAAGAACTAGTCTTAGAGGCAACTTATCTAGTCAAACCACTTTGCCTAGTTGTCTGCGTGGAAGCAGACAACTAATACCCTTTGGCCGCCTCTCCCTTTCCTCCAATCGGACTCAACCCCCGAGCTCGATTTTAACCCCCGTCTCCAACTCATCGAAAAGGCTCAATTGGAGAGCCTCCTAAGTGAATTCTCGGACGTAGTCTCCGAAACCCCAGGTTGTTCAACCAAATTCACACAGGAGATTTTTTTAAAAACGCAAGAACCAGTAAGAACTAAGTCTTACCCTATTCCCATTCCATTATGCCCCGCGTTTAACGCCGAAGTAGAAAATTTTCTCAGGTTGAAGATCATTAAGCTTTCCTTATCTGACTTTTGTGCCCCGATCGTGATGGTCAGAAAGACTGATCAATCATTTAAGATGTGCGGCGATTTTCGCAAATTAAATTCAGACGTTTAGTTGGACGCCGAGCCCATACCTTTGATTGATCAAAACCTCCATCTTTTTGAAGATGCAAAATTCATCTCCGAAATTGATCTGCATAAGGCCTGCCATCAGATTTCGCTGTCCGAATCTTTTGATGCTTTACAGCTTTTGCTACTGAGAGAGGTTTAATGCAATTTGCCCGTCTTCCCTTTGGTTTGGTAACTGCATGTGGTAACTACAATCGAATGATGCGTCGAATTGTAGACGGCCTAGTAAGTGTAACCTTTAATTTTCACAACGTGTACGTTACCACCCGTACATAAGAATAGCACGTACAGTCCATTTGCCCGTTGTTAATCCATTTTCGGCACACGATAAGCCTATAACGGCTCGATAACGATTTCCCCTTCGTTATTTAGTAGGCTGGATTATGTGATTAAACACTTCCTTAAGATAAAGAAAAATATATAGCTAAATTCTTTATTCCTTGGTAAATAGCTGGAATAAGCCTCGCAAGTGCGAACAGTAATGACAACTTCGGTCTTCTTGAATAATAATAATAACCCTATTTTTCCACCCAAAAACACCTATATAAATAGTCATTCTATCTACTCTTAATTTTACAAAATTCAACCAATCAGGATTAAGATACATTTAATTGTCATACTTATGTTCATTTTTGGAATAACAGACCTTAGCGTTAACAACTTGACAATCAGCTTTTACATATAAGCACTGCAATAAATGTCCAATCAGCGTCAACATAGATTTAAAAAGTTAATAACGCTCAAACCGTTTGCATGTAAAGAACTCTTATAACCATCCCCAGATGGAGCCTTAATTTGGGTCGGCCAGTAGGCCAGTGTTCATATAACCGAATACACCTGGTCATATCACGACAGTATACTTTCCTAAAGTAATAGGATGGTTATTATTAAGGCAATATAATAATTCAGGCGATGAAATAACATGCAATGATGTGTAATAAACTTAAACAAAACAAAAAGATAGGTGGCTTCACCTGATATATTTTTCAACCGAGCAGGTACACCAATTATCTGATTTACGAGTACATAACACTCATAGTGGATGATGTACACAGCATGGATTTTTCATGTGGCAAAGCAAGCAGATAAATATATATATGAAGCCTTAAAGAACAAGGCGGGAATGGAGGGCTCTTTGCTCCTCAAACCCCACTATTTCAGTCCATAGTGGGAGACTATTTGATTAACAGGAAGAGAATGTTACAAATATAGTTTAAATTTACCTAGGTTCTCATAAGGCCTGAGTGTTGTGGTTCTGAGAATAAACAACGTTTTTCTTTAAAGAGGTGTAATGCATTGAGGATCAATATATCTACACAAAATAAAAATGAAAAACTTCACATAGAAAGGGAATTTAACGGTTTTTCAGCCATTGACTACCAATCTGCTTCTGTCTACATGACATATAACCCTCACATTTCACTCGATTTCCACGTTGAAAAAGATTAAAAAGCCTAATACAATGACTTGAGCGATAAATCCCCCCCCCCCCCGATTACACTCAATGTTTAAAGCGACCATGAAATACAACTTAGGGACACAACTTACCCGTTCAGCTTCCCCCTATCCTGGATTAGTCCCCAATGAACATATGCACCAAAGGTCTTAATTGATATTCTGCTAATTTCCTCGTCTTCCCTCAAACTGCCAGATATAGGCGGTAACAAGCCATACCATTGTTGCATATGCCGATAAATTTGATTAAGTACCTTCTTGTGGCACTTGGAACATAGAGGAGACCAAATATCTTAAATCCCCAAATCTTCTTACTACAAGTCATTGTTTTGCTAGTACGGATATCGGCACAATATACAAGCTGGTCAATCCTTCTCATGGAATTCCAAGAATAAATTCGATCAATTTCAATTAATGGCTTCAGACTAGCGGTTTCCTTCAAAATATTTTTGGTAACTTTGTCTTTTAAAAAGATTATTTTAATGTCTTAATAAGATTCGTGTGGCTCGGGAGATAATTAGGATTGGCTCCATTTTTTTCCCTTATTTTATGAGTTATAAATTTAAAAAGATTTCATAATGGAGATTGAATGCTTCTTTTGTTGCTGATTAACTTGACTCAATTTACAATTTAATCTGTTTTAACTATTTTGTTTAATAAATTTTGTTTTATATGACGTGAAAAAGCGAGAGAACGTGGGTAGTATTTATTGTCATTGATGTTGTCCGACCTCACCTTGTATGAGTATTTCTTGTTCAATATATTTTCTCATAGATTCCCTTCCATTTTATTTTGGTTATTTTCTTCTGTGGGTTTCTGTGCTTTACCATACGTTGTTATCTCTCTATTTTTTCTTAGCCTTTACAAATCTCGTTTTAAGTTGTCCCACATTTTTTTTATTTTCTTTTTTCTTTTGCCTTGCTATAGCTTGCATTTCTTCTCTTTACCTCTTCTACCATTCCTTTAATCTTCATTTCTAAAGTTGATCGTTCATTGTTTTGTTTTGCCTCGATTCTTAGTCCTCCTTGTCTTAATTTGAAACCACAAATCTATTTTCCATTTGCTTTATCTATCACCACCTTTTTTGATTTCGATCAACCAACTTTCCTTCACCCTTATTCGATCAGATACTAAAACCCTTGTGATAAATACCTCAAATACCATCGGAAAAATCTCTTCTAGGTAACATTTGGAACCAAGTTACTTTTAGACAAAGTAGTGCAGTTAGGGAAGTGAAAATGCATGAAATGTAAATCTCTCCTAGATAAAATAAGGCGCAAAGGAAAGGGTGGGGGCGATACTCAAATAAACCTGATCCAAAAGTGAGGTGGATCCCATTAAGGTAGAGAAAGGAAATCTATAAAAGAGGAAATGATAATAATAATTTAAGTGGAAAAGAGAAAACGAACGAGGGCATTTATGGAGAAACTTTCTAAGAAGAGATCTGTTAAAAAGGGGTTTTTAGAGGAATTAATAGTGTGTGTAAGATTTAGGAGCTGAAGATGATTCTGTGGGCAATGGGGCTTGGAAGGCAGGCAATCGTCATATTTCAGCTCCATTATGCATGATCATGGCATGTAGTTCATCGAGGGTCAGGTGGAGGAGGGATTTCGCCTCTGCTAAAAAAATCCCTTGCAGTAGAATCGTCTCTCGCGCATTCAAACTGCTCTCCCATTTATACGAACCTATTACTCCTATTACGACTTTCTAAATATTAAGGATTGTAATTTTCTTCTATAATAGTTTATTTCTTTTTTAACCCTTTTCCATATTTTTCTTGCTAAGCATTTTATTCTCCTGCGGGTTATTATGTCTTTCGGTTTACGAAAGTTTCTTAAGCTCTTCTCTTTTTTTCTTTTGAAAATCACTTCGGCTTCCATCACTCTGTTTTTCCCATGTTTGCCAAGATTGAGTGTAAGGTGGTAACTCCTGTGGTAACCCGGAATTTGGCTAAAAGGTAAAGTTCAATCATCTCAATTTTGTAATTTAAAATATTTAACAAAAGCTAGCGAGGGTCTTTGAGACTAGTCTTTAACCCTTTTTGCATGTTTTTAGGTTGGTACACCCTGTCTTCTGCATTAGGGAAGGATTTAATTAACTGTAGAAGGGTAAAAAAGCAACCATCCTGAAAATGCTGGGATGAGTACAAAATTAAAGTGGTAATGCACTGCCATACGAATAGCTTTTGATTACTGGATTGTTACCATCACCATCAATGGATGATAAGATGAGATGGAAGGACTTGAAGGAAGTAATAAAAGAGAGTGTCATTATTAAAATGACTTTAGAGAGAAAGAAATATTTTAAAATCAAGCCTTAAATTTGATAAATAATGATACCATAATAAATTTTAGTATAAAGATCACTCTATACCAACATCTTTTCGAGCATTATTTGGTAACTAATCCTCAAACTGGGTGCTAAGATTCCGAATACCTAACTGACAGATCTTCCATTAGGAACATCCTTTACGCTATTACAAAATTGGGCTGTATACCCGGTTAAAGATCATTAATTATTTTATTAAAAAGTTATTGAAGCGACTTAATTAACAAAGATCTTATCTAGGTATTCGAGTCAATTTCGAGTAATTAAAAACGAGTTCGTATTTTGCATTAAAGTGTTAAAAGAAAATTTTCGATTTAATTAATAAGTCTTGATCAATATAAGCATCATTAAAACACTTCCGCCAAGCTCCCATGTCTTATTTCGTAATTAGGTAGGAGCGAACTCCAATATTCATGTTGTATATGATTAAAACACGAATTATTTTTGACTTTCTGTCCATTTTAGCCCTCTAATATAGAAGTTAAAGGAAATTGCATTGGTAATACAATTCTAAAGAATCCGGTCAAGGGTAAGCACTTTACATTTGGTATATTTATCAAGTAGATTAGGATTAGCTTACCAACCTATTTTCCTATAAGGAAAAAACACATGGTAATATCTTCACTAGAGTTTTAAAATGGGTTCTCAAATAAAATGATGAGGTTTCAGTAGTGAAAATACATATATGCAAAATCAATTTTACGAGAACTCTAGTTTAATTTTTAGACCACGTTATATAAGCGAGGGTATGAGCTGTCATCCATTTTTATTTTCAATTTTAATGCATATCTATTTAGCAGCTTTAGAGTGATTACTTAATAATACCCTTTTGCCTTTATGTTCATGGAAGGAAGTAATCTTTAAATAAAAAAAACTTTGGTGTTTTCTTTCGGCATCATTTTCTCATTTCAGGTTTTTCTTTTCTCAGAAAATATACACCGCGAGTTCTGAGACTTATCATAGTGAATGAGCGCCTTTCATTAGGCTGCACCGCATTTGCGTTGGCTTCCTTCTTTGTTCACTCAAAACAGTGTTTTATCAGAGTTCAACCTACCTTTTGAATCTAAAACCTGAACGTTCTTAATTAGATCAAATTTCACTGATATTTTTCAATAGATATTTATCAAGCTGTAAAAGTTCTGACACCATTTAGGGGGAAAACGAAAGGGTACTTTTTATATTAAGGTGACTTAGATTTTGCCAGTCACCATATAAAAGGGGATGCTGAGCAAGGAAGCATAAAAAAAATATAGGAAAATTTCCCACATAGGTGGTTTTAATATTAACTTTGTGCCCTTCCTTCTAATCTTTTAATATACGTAGGTGAGTCAAAAAGTTCTCAGACAAATGCCAGATTATTGAAATGTTCGATTTTGTACAAGTAAATACAGGGTCAAACACGACTTTCATGTTTTCTGAACAATTCCTACAAAATTCGTCATTCAATTTGTCGAGACTCTTTGTATTAGATGTGCTTCAAAAAGGTTACTTTTTTGAACCCATAAAATGGCAAATTTTGAGATAAGAGCGAACATTAAATTCCTGACTAAACTTGATTGGAAGCCTGTTAAGATTATTGACGCTCTACAACAGGTTTATGGTGACTCTTCGCCATGTAGAGCGGTAGTTTACGACTGGATTAAGCGCTTCAAGGGGGGCAGAGAAGAAGTTGAAGATGATCCACGTGAAGGGAGACCCTCCACCTCCCTTAACCCAGAAAATGTCGAGCTTGTGAGGAATCTAGTGGATAAAGATCGCCGTATTACTATTAATGAAGTTGCCAATGCATGTGAAATCTCTCATGGCTCAGCATTTGGAATTCTAACTGAAAATCTTGGCCTGAGCAAGCTTTCAGCACGTTAGGTCCCAAAAGCGTTGCGAGAAGACCAGCTGAATCATAGGGCCAACCTTTCTTTGGCTATTTTGACCAAGATTGAAGCAAACGAGGATAGTTTTTTTGAGCGCCTCGTAACGGGAGATGAAACTTGGGTGTATCAGTTTGATCCTGAAAGTAAAAATCAATCAAAAGAGTGGCACCCAAGGGGGGCAGCAGGGCCTATCAAGTTCAAGACAGAGAGGTCCGTTAAGAAGATAATGGCTACAGTTTTTGGGGATTCGGAGGGAATTATTTTAATAGACTTCTTAGAAGGACAAAAAACTGTTACATCCAGCTATTACGAAGGAGTTTTAAGGAAGCTGAAAACTTCAATAGCCAAAAAACGACGAGGAAAGCTCCACAAGCAAATCTTGTTCCACCATGACAATGCCCCTGCACATTCGTCCAAAGCTGTGAGATCTCAGCTACGGGAATTTCGATGGGAAACTTTTGCTCATCCCCCTTATAGCCCTGATTTAGCACCCTCTGACTTTTTTCTGTTTCCAAATTTAAAGGGACACCTAAAAGGAACCCGGTTTCAATCATTAGATGAAGCAAAAAAGCAGGTCATTACTTGGTGCCAGGGACAACCCCGTGAATTCTACAAAGATGGTCTTTACCGTTGGATTCATAGATTAAGAAAGTGTATAGATGTTAATGGAGCTTATGTAGAAAAATGATTACAGTATTATTACAAATAAAAATTTTATGCCATTTATCTGAGAACTTTTTGACTCCCCCTCGTATACGAACCGCAAAAACTTTCATTTGTTATTCGTTAACATCGCATTTGCTCTGCTCTATTTAGTTTTTTTTTTATTATGTGTAGAACTCATCTCAATTTGTGATATATCAAACTATTCAATTTCCGTCCATTTGCGTAATAATTATATAATTTTTCGATAAGGCTTGTTTTAAGTCGTGAAATTTAGATCTAGTTTTATATTTTTTAACACTTCTCTGATCAAATTTATTTGAAGAAAGAAAAGATTTTAATTGAATAACGACCTACCACAGGTACGTTTCGTTGGATCAGGTGTAGACTAGGGAGCCAAACACCATCGCAGGTTGCTATTCTTAAGATGGGGATTTCTGGTGGCACTATACTTGACAGTAAAATTAGCTTTGCTCTTCTTGACAAGTGAATTGCTAAAACACGTTTTTTCT
Source organism: Ceratothoa steindachneri (assembly GCA_963969495.1). Taxonomy (NCBI): domain Eukaryota; kingdom Metazoa; phylum Arthropoda; class Malacostraca; order Isopoda; family Cymothoidae; genus Ceratothoa; species Ceratothoa steindachneri. The sequence continues at coordinate 143,006,055 of OZ018324.1, read as the reverse complement.
AACCTCAAAAGATAGGTTTAGGTTAGGTTAGCCCATAAAAACCCAACCTAACTAACATACCATGGAGATCAAGGCCCTAGAATTCAAGATTATTAATTTGGGCTAGTAGGTACAAGTTTTTCAATGCCAATTAGGGATTTTATATGGAAGTAGTTAAACATCGATACCAAAATACCTTCGTTGGGCTTGGCGTCGGTCCGATGTAATGACCAACGGAAAATGCTCGACGGTCTCAGAAGGAAGAGCCGCCAATACGCGGAAAAGTTTAGTCTCCTCTTTTATAATTTCGGAGATGTGAAATTAGGCCTCCAGAATTCTAAACCAACCTATGACTGCTGTTTCTTTAAAGATGGGTGACTTGATGTAGACAGCGTTCACGAAGTCACCTTCACCTTGTCTTGTCTGATGATGGCAACTTGCGTCCATTTCATTTATACCTTCACTGTCTGGTCGAAACGGAAGGTCACCAGTTATAAGGGTGTTCAGTATAGGGTTAAAGTGAATAAAATAAATGACCTTCAATGAGGAATTAAGTATCTGACTCCAAAGATGAATTCTTCCCAATGTTCTTATTTTGGTAGGATTTACCAAAGGTTTAGCGAAATCAAAGTAGAGAAGGACGTTGCAAAAATGTATATTTTATTCTAATATTGGCCTAGAACGAGGCTAGCGGCAAAGCACGATGTTACTTTGCGGGCGACTAACAGTTTATATATACTCAACGCGAAGTATTACATTCTGGAGCGACAAGACTTTGTGAATTTAAAAGTGTTTCCGTAGACGCTAATACATGTATAAAAATACTTAATGACAATTATAATGCTTAATTCTAAACTTCTCTTCCTCTTATTGCTCGCTTATATATAGTTTCATTTCCAGGGGGGCGTGGTCTAGATTCGACTCTGGGACAAATCCATCGTCGGGCCTCATTAGATCCACCCCCTAAGGGTGGAGTTTTACACGGCTGTGTATTACAATTTGCCTACATCCTCCAGCTAATCTAGCTATTCTATGACACGATTTTATAGAGCATAATTATAATTTCCTTTGGCTGGACTTTGTCTTTACTAAGATGTTCCTTAGACTTCCTTCCTATGTTAATTTTATCCCGAGACATAAATTGTTTGTTTATTCGTTTCAATTGTTGACTTAGGTATCATGACTTCTTATCCCTTTTCTCGCGTTTGCTCTTTTTGTATCCCCGGCATGTTAGGATTTAATGAAACTACCGCGCGTCCATTTGGTGGAGTTTTTTTCTGCGCCAGTAGCCTACCTTTTACATATACCGATCACCACAGACCTTTATTGGGTTTTTTGATGCAACTTCTTTTTGTCAAAAGCCCTTTTTCTAAGTTTATTGAAGGAGTTTAAGGGGAAATGGATACTGCAGGTGAGTTCTTTGTCAATCATACATATTTTGGAGAGCATGCTACCAAGATATTGAAAGTCAGCCACGATTTCAAGAGGTTTATCATTGATTTTGAAGAGCAAATCACGTGGGACTGTTCCAAGGAAAGGTTAGAAGAAGACCTTTGGTTTCCTCTCGTTAATCTTTAGCCCGAAAGTGCGGATGCTTCGCTATACCTATCTATGAGTCGTTGAAGGTCTTCTATTTTGAGTGCTACTATGGCAAGATCATCTGCATACTCCAAGTCGGTGGCATTGCAGGTGGTAAACTTGGTTCTTGATTGTAACCGTCGGAGATTGAGTAGTGTTCCTCCGTTTGATATTGTATAGCTACTTCTTCTAGCATCTCTTCATATGCATGATGAAAAGTGCAGGCAGGAATTCAGGGAAAATGGTAGGTGCGAGGTCAAAGCCCCGCTTCACTTCATTAGGATGGGAAAAGGTTCTGACATGCTTCAACAGTGGTAGACATTTCCTTCTGTGCCGTTATGTAGCTCATTGATGATTCAAACGAACGTTGGAGGACATCCAAACCGCAAGAATACTTTCCATAGGGCCTCTCTGTTGACAGAGTCATAGGCGTTTGCTAGGTCAATGAATACCAGGAATAGGTATTGATGTTGTTGATGTTCGCGGCACTTTTCTTTTAGGTGACGCGCTGCAATGATTTTTCTACTGTGCCTCTATCTGGCTGAAATCGGAAACTGAGACTCAGGCACTATGTGTTCAGCATGGTGCACAAGTCTATTATTAGCGATCTTGGGTAGGATTTTACCGGTGGCAGACAAGAGAGAGATGCCTCTGTGATTCTCACATAAAGATTTTTCTCCTCCTCTCGTGAAAATGGCTGTGGTGATGGAGTCATTTAGATCTTTTGGGATGCTTACCTGTTCCCATACCACATTTGTTTGAATATTCTGTACAGGTGATGGTTCAGGTGTTCACCCTAGCTAAAAGGTATCATCTGGAATGCCATCTGGTCCTTTGGCTTTGTTAGTTTTGAGCTGGTCAACAGCTTTCTGGAATTCCAGAAAGGATGGAGTTTAATCCAACCCCTTTTGCATTGGGTACTGTGGTAGCTTATTAATAGCAGCTTGAGTTACAGTTGGGTTCCTGTTCAGCATGTTTTCGAGTGTTCTTTTTTCCATCTCAATATAGTCCCATTTTGATATTCGTGTTTCCGTCTGCAGATGTCAGAGGGGCTGAATCATGAGATATTGGTCTATAAACTTGTTTTATAGCCTGGAAGAAACTATAAGTGTCGTTCTTGTCCGCGTAACACTGTAGTTTGTTAGCTTTCTCAGTCCACAATTCGTTTTTGAGGTCTCTTTTCATGCGCTGTACTTTTGACTTGAGTTGATGGATTTTTTTCTTTTTTGCTACATCACCTGGATAGTTTTGCAAATGTGGGAAGGTCATTCGTTTGGAGGTTAACAACTTAGTATTCTGTGTATGGTTCTCGTCAAACCAGTCTTGGTATTTCTTTTGGAAACTCTAAGGACATCTTTGGATTCACGCATCACGATTAATTTTATGAGCTTTCCATTTATCCTCGATATGCTGTTTACGAGTATATCCTGGTTTGATAGGTTTTCTTGCAGAACAGCTCTGAATTCAGCTAATACTGTTCGGTCCTGAAGCCATTTTGGACATAGTTCCAAACCTACAGGTCCGTTTTTGTTCATTTTCTGAGCAATTCTCAAAAAAAGTGTCATTTTAACCATGGGTAATCAGTCCACAGACAAATCACCGCCGACTATATAACTGACCAATCTTTTGGCTGGTCAAGACTAAATGTGTTCGCAATGAAAACTAGCCAAATTTCTGTTATCCAAATATTTTCTTTGGACTTCGACCTTCTCTCATTAGGAATTTCATAATATATTATCATATGCCGAAGACTTTTCATTTAATAAGAGTCATCCGCCAATCAGTGTTTTACTCACGCGCACCTGAATGACATAGCATGTATTTGAACACTCTCCAAGAAACCAGCGAAGCTAATATCCTCCATGATAAATCAAAAATTCTTTCTTAACAACTTTGCAAAAGTTTCATATTTCAGAACCCGGGACGAAATTTTGTGAACGTTTCCAGAAGACAGGCATTTTGTTTACTTACAAGATATCCTATGTGTTATGGAAAAATTAGGCGCTGCTTCGTATAACATAGAGAATTAAGATTCTTTTGGTTAGTTCTAAGTGCATCCTCGAGTGTATGCAGTGTAGACCCAATTGGTCACACGGAGAAGTTTCGATAAACTCCTGAAGACATATAAAAGGCCATTGACCTACTCAATTATCAGCAGAACAAATGGAAAATATGTGTTGACGTACTAATAATCAACTTCCTCATTGACCAATAGTAAAGTTTCACTTATTTCACATGGTGTCTTTCCATGAAAGACAGTCAAGCTGGTCAGAAACACGGACTGGCAGCCAGAAGGAACGGCTATTCCGAGAAACTCTGGAAGTAGACATGCCAAATATTGTGAATAACCCTATCGTGAGTCTGGATAAAACTATTTTTCCCCACGCTATCTCGCGTGCGGAAGCGGTTTGTGAAAGAAGGTAATGAGTAGTGAAAGAGAATGCTTTGAGCACATAGTTTCTGCCTTTCTTGCTTTGTCTTATGAGAAAATCAAAGCAAGCGTATTTGATAGAGTTCATATTCGTGCCCTTTTACATATTGAGAAATTTTGTAAAAATATAAATGACTGAAATAACTGCATGGGTGTCATTCGTGGTGGTTATACAAAAATTTCTAAAAACGAAAAGGCCGAAAAATATGAGGATTTATGTACTAGAATGCTATTGGCTTTTCATGATATTAGATGCAACATGAGTCTATGCGTGCGAAGCTTCGATTCCTGAACTCTATCTCTCACTAAGTGCTAAATAGGGAGACCTCTTTCACTAAAACCTCAAGACGATGGAAAAGCGCTCTTAAGGGCGATAGGACAGATAAAAGATTGCGGAATATTGCTCGAGTATTAAAGAAATTGACCTCGACAGCCTTCAAATGCAAGAGCTACAAGTGCCATTGTTGCTATAATAGAAACAATTTGAGCTTTTTTTTATTTCATCGGTCTTTCGGAATCACATCGGTGCACATAGATATTTGGATGTAGTAGATAAAGGATAGAGATTTTTCTAGTAGTAATACTCATTTATATGCTGCATATTTTCTTTTTATATCAGCTCAGCACAATTTAAGAAATAATTTATTATTCACAGCTCAGTCTCAAACAAGATCTTATATTTGAGATATACCTCATTCCCTCTAGGCTGAGATTTTCTTACAGTGAGATGGTTAACTAACCATATTCCAACCATAGAACATTTCGTTCTTAGACAAAATAACATCGCATTCTTTAAATTACGTTAATGTATTTCTCCTTGATAAAACAACTGACATATTTCTTCTAATTTAAAAAAAAATTAACATACTACATTCCATTGTGCAGCAATATCATATAATCTGTAATCCCTAAAGAGGGATATTTCGGACCACTGATAAAGAAGCTACCCTAAGTGTCCAGGTGGAAGGCTCTATTCTTAAAGTAAGAAAGGTTCGAATAGACTCGATAGGATAGCTAGTAAAAAGTAAAACGTTTACGAGAATAATACTTAGATACATGATAAATTCTTGCCATAATGACCATATAATATCCCCCATTAGTGTATAAAAATGCTATATTATACGATAATTCATGGCATTTCATCATAAAAAGTCACTCTCTGCTCATGGTTCCTCGAGCTAAGAGCACGGTCGCTTCCGCCTCCATTCAGAATCATTCTCCTGGTTTGAGATAGGTGTCCGAAGTCTAGATGAATTTAGATATCACTGCCCGAGAACAGATTTATTTTATTGTTTCAATCTCTTCCTTTGATCCTCAGATGCATATCCTGATTTTGTGTAATAGGTGGTCGATGACTTTCATGGTAGTGAATACTTTGCGTTCTAGGCGGAGTCTTTTGCAACTACTTTCTCCACATTATCCACCTTTGATGTTGCTCTTCCAGCATTCAACGCGCGAGCCCGGCGCCTCCCTCAGTCGCCAACAGCTCTCAATGCATCCGCAGCTGATCTTGATGGTGCCTATGCCGCCGAGAGACGCCAGTCATACCCTAAGCCCTTTGGGTGAGGGCCAGGAAACTCCTTCGAGAGGTAGATATAGCTCTCAAGCCAGTGGCGCCCCTGGTTTTGCCCAGGACGCCACCCTGGAGGGTACCACATTTGGCTATTTGTTGCCAGGCCTCTGCTCCCAAAGCTTATACTGCGCCGGGAGTATTGCGTTCGACCTTTTTGGAGCACACATCGTGTCACGCTGGAACCGTGCCAGTGTATACGGATGGCTCCAAGTCCGAAGAGGGGGTCGGTTTCCACGCCGTATCCCCGAATTCTTGCGAGCAGACTTGGTCTTACGTTGAATTTGTGCCAGTGTAGAAGAAGGGTTCCAAGTCATGTTCCTTCTGCCCGAAGTCAGTGGCACTGTATCAGGCAGTGCATCTGTTTTCATGGCAGAGCAGGTTAAAATTAAACGGTCGGTACGAAACATAACATATCGATCACGGCTCGGAGATCAGATTGTGATATATATCTAGTCATTCGAAAAGCGCCCAGATGGCTCGCTTATCATTGCAATCTCCGCATCCCAGGATGGTTAGTGTTATTGTGAGGGCACGGTTGCTGCGAGCCGGTCGAATGTCGTTATTATCTTTCTTTTGTATTCCTCGGGAAATCTAAGGATTTCGGGGGATGAGCGCACCAATGAGGGCACCAAAGATTCCACGAGAACTTTACGATCAGATCAGCGTTTCGGTTTCCTCACACTTCTTGCATGGCTGGCATCAGGTGGGCTCCCCGGGCTACCTGGCAAACAAGTTGGATGAATGACAAAGGGACGAATTCATTCACCCAGACTTACGGAAAACTTGACTTCTTGCGGGAGGAAAGCCTACTCCATTTTATTTTACAATTTTTGGTTTTGATCGCATCTGCCTGTGCTGGAGGAAGGGAAATCCTCCTCCCACCTGAGTATTCATCCTTCTTCTTTCTTATTTTTTTCAATCGTTTTGTTTGTTGTATTTTTCTTCTTGTTTTCCATTTTTCTATTGCTTTGTTTTTAATCTAGCCTATTAGTAGGCAACAAATTATGGACTGCGACTAGTACTTTAGAAACAGTCCCCTGATGGGCGCTATAAAAACGAGATTTTACCATCATTTCATTAAAAAATAAGAATTAATTTTAATTTTGTGTCTCTCATCCGTGGTTGGTAACCTGGGCATATTCCCTAAGGAATAAGAATCTTAAGCTCCCTTAAATATTTATTAGGTTCGCATTAGATAAGTGAGTCGGGTACGTCTTACAAGTATATCCTTTAAGCTTCTTGGGGTCGATATTCTCATTGCAAGAAAATTGTCCACATAGTTCTAAAGTTTCAGAAAAAAATATTACCGCCATCCACCTTTTAATTGACTATTCTTAACAACATTATTCTGACTAAGATCCAATATTTGAGTTTGACTTTAGGTTAAATCGGCTTTTACGAGCCCCTTTTGAGAGGTAACAAGATTTCTCTAGACAACTGACCCATGCAATCCCTTCTAGTCCTCTAAATACAAATAGATTTAGAGTTATCTAGTCTAGGCCTAATTGTTTTTTACTATTCCTCCGCAAAGCTACTATTCTGGAACACCTTTCTGTGCTGCCAAACGATGCTTTTAGAATAAAGGAAGTGCTGTTCTTTGCCACTCACAGGAATTAGACAAGACCGATACATGTCATATAAGTTTCTATTAGTTAGCACGCATTTCACTCCAGAATGACAATCTCTCCACGCGAATTGGATTACGGATCCTCTCACCCTGCGTCTTCACCCTGCGTAGAAAAGAAGGTTTAGATTGTCAGACCCAAAAGATTCTTGATCTTTAATGAAGACTATTTCAGTCCTCTTTATATTCCTACCAACAGCCTTAGACTGTTATAGACCGACAAAACGGCAGATAGATAGAAATTAAACGAAAAGTAGACTGGGAAATGCTATTCCAGAAAAGCCAGAGGAAACTTGGCGTAAGTTATGTAGATGCCGGGAGCCTTGTCGACAAATTGAAGTTCAAAGGCAAGACTCATCTTCAGATTCAAACCAGTTGATTCTGTTCAGAGTTACAATCAATGTATCTTATGATGCTGTTATATAATGTGTTGGTATGTTTTTCTCTAAACCAGGGGTAAGCAAGTTTTATCACTCAGAGGGCCACCTTTTGTCTTTCCTAATTTACCGCAGGCTAAATATCTAATATTTTCGTTTAACTTTTAAAAATCCCAACGAGATCTCTTTATTATTATATACATAGTAATTATGTAATTACTTTTTGATTAACTAACATTATGCCGCGAATCTTCGATAATTATTCTACTGCACTCTAAGTGACATTAATATATATAGTTGCCTTTGAGTGCCTTAGGGGAACATGCAGTTTAGCTCTTTTTCTGATGTAGTAATTCTAATTATTGCACCAGGGAGCGCATAAGTTAAGGCGATTTATAATTTAGATTCAGCATGTTGCATGATCTAAAATATCTGTTTACAAATAGAAGTTGAGACAATGTGCACCAATAGTTTTTTACCAAAATGATTTAAACGTGGTAACTTCTTTTCCTTCAGAGGGATGTGGAATTATACTGAATGTTAAAAATTGCTTGTTAGCTCGATCACTTAAGTTCAAGATTTAAGGCCAAATTTATCCCCAATAAAATTGAAAGAATCATTTGGCAAGAGTATATAACTTTATATCATTGAAAGTCATTAAATCTTTAAGATAACTCAATAGGAAATTGGAAAGAATATATTTCCGATTTTTCAGTGAAGTTTAAAAAAAATGAATAAGTTGCTTGCTTTACATTTTCCTAATAAAAAGCAATAATTTAATAATAAATTCTTTTAGTTCAAGATTTATTTCATTCACAAATTTGCATTTTCTTTGCAATATCAAATTGAGATCGCATGAATGAGATACAATGTAAAAGCAAGATCTTGAATTCAAATGATATCATAAAACACGGGAAAATCTCTCTTTTGTTGCATTTCTAAGAACACCTGAATCTCACTTTTGACAGTATATTCCAATATGATCAGAGCCTCTCTATTTATAGCACATCATCTCCTATAACCTTTGCTATATAAAATCTAAGGTTTCTAAATTTGTTTTACGATAACATACAGGTATAAGCTACATATGGGTAAAGACCACACAAAATTTTATGAATGAAACGAGTTATAAGCAGATGAGAAAGTTAGTGGAAAAATGAAAGTATCTAAAACGCATTGAACTATAACGTAATCAAATTTCTATTAGAATAAATTTATTAAATTAACTGTGAAAATCATTTTTACATGTTATCAGTAAATAATATTTAGTATGGAGGCCGTTATTTTTGATGATTGTTAGCATCTCCTTTTACATGAATGAAACATGAGCGAGCGAAAGAAATAAAACTAATAATCGAGTGACTCAGTGGCATAAAACTGCTGCATATTATATGATAAAAACAATTAGGTATATTAAAAAGATTTTTTTTAATAATTATAAATTCCTAATATTATTGATAGTATTTCCTGAAGCATTGCTATGCAACCGTTTGAAGGCTTTACACAAACTTGAAATGGCGCTTTTAATACAAGCTGCGTCAATCATCCCGTCAAAATACATTTAAGTAAGATAAAATTAGATGAAGAGTTATGTTTCGATATATCTTGTAATTTATTATTTAATTTTAGGTCTCTTATTCCCAAATATCACTTGCCGAGATCTTTCAATGGAAATTTTGAACAAATGAGATGCGGACCCTGAAGCTTTTATGCAGAGGATTGTGACGGGTGATGAAACATAGCCCTAACAATATCATCCCGAGGAAAAAATTCATTCGAAGCAGTTGTTGCCCACGGGTGGAAATGGGCCAGTCAAGGCAAAATCGGAGCGTTCAAAGCGGAAAGGTTATGCCCAATGTCTTTTGGGATGCAAAGAGGATTTTCCTGGTTAACCTCCTCGAGAACACGAAAATAACTACAACTGCTTATTATGAAAGCGTTTTGAGAAAACTGTCCAAGAAAATGGCAGAAAAACGCCCTGACAAGCTCCATTGGCGCATCCTCTTCCACTACGGCGCTTGGCAGACCAGAGCTATGCAACACGAATTTGGATGGGAAATCATCCGACATCGACCTTACAGCCCAGACTTAGCCGCATCCGTCTTCTTTTTGTTTCCAAACATGAAAATATCATTGAAAGGTACCCATTTTCCATCACTCGAAGATGTAAAAAGAGCTGCTTTGGCATGGTGAATCTTATGATCCTCAATTTTACACAAATGGATAAAAAAGCTAGTATCAACATTTGCCGAAGTGTATTGAACTAATTGTAGCATATATTAAAAAATAAACATCATAACTTAGACCGTTTTTTTATAACTGTCCTTTTTCCACGAACATGTAAGCGCTTGGAAATTAAATCATACTGTATTGCTACACTTGCTCCCTTACTAGAGATTATAATAAAGCCAACCACTTTTTTCAGATCATTGGAGGTGAATACATAAGTGAATTAGAGATGAGCAATAAAGGCATCATTTTAAGGACTATATTTGGTTGTTTGTCTCTGCTCCAATTCGGGCACTTTAAATCAAGTTGGTAAAAATTCAAAATGCTAATACCTTCTTCAATCCTTTCAGATGATTATGTAACTGATATATACATCTAACCCTGTCCTGGTAGATATAACGAAAAGCTTTTAGGCTGAAGCCGACTCTTTGCAGAGGATTTCTGATTATATTAGGGAAAGGGTTATTTTGAAGACGCTTGTTGCGACTTAAGCTTTGTTTTATCTTGAGTGCTTTAGTTTATAATCATATGGGAGTGAATGATTAGTAGCGTTAAATCGGATCTCTAAATGTTCTAAATAGAGTTCTCTGCTCCCGAGACAAACTCATCACCTTCATCACTGATATGGAGTTTTAAATGAATAACATACACTAAATTATCTGAAAGAGAAAGGTAACATTCTTGTGATAGCCCATTGGTTCCATTGCTGTTATTTTACTACATATTCCAGGCCGCAAAGTTTCCTTTTGCGATCGACAGCAAAATACACTTGGCTGAAAAATGTATACCTGCTACATTACAACTCAACCATAGCTTGGTAATTCCTACTTGAGATGCATTGCTAAACGAAGCATACTTGTCAATGTATCCGCAGAAAAAGCTTTTGAGTATGGATTTTCATCACCTGCTCAGTTTTGAGGATCTGAATCCTAAAAGCGCTGGTCTGCTTACTTGGATAGTTACACTCCTGAACTGCATCAGCGTATCAGAACTTAAAACGTGTCCTCCTTCATCGTTATGGTGGTTAAGTATGCGCAGTAATAATTCTAATATATAATGATTCAAAATTTCCGACGCTAAAAATGTTTAAAGAATTTAGTTTAAAAATATTGTATATAAAATAATGAAGGTGTAGGTAAAAATTATCTTTGCCAATGCGCTTAACTATCTTATGAGAAAACAGCACAACGTGAAGGTTACGGACTTAGGTTATCCCGTGTATCGGACATGTGTTCAATGTCTACGCAAATTGCTTGCTTTGTTGCTCCTGAACAGTAGTGTTTATGGACTTTTAAATTATTCTGCCAATAATAGAAAACATTCTTGTCGTTTTATGAAATCTACTTGGTTAAAGGGATTTACAGGGTAACGATAGTGTATGAGAAGAACTTTTGGTGTTCTTCAGAACTCTAAACTTGCGACGCCCTCAGCTTGCATGTTCCAAGCGGTAGTAGTTGCCTGCATTTTTGCCTTACCAATAATTCCTTGCCGAAACTTTCCCAGATATTCACACCAACATATTCAACAGGATTTTGCCAACATCTTAAAGGTATATTGTAGTAAAATAAGCTCACCGGATAAATAATTAGCCACTTGGCCTGGTTAAAAAAGTACAGGGACCTGTAGTTAGCAATGAACGAGGAATATCGGGTGAGTATTACATGGGAAATCTGTGACGGGATTCATCAATTTCCAAAAGATAGTAATTTGCAGTACCCTTTCCGTACGCTTTATGTAAAATTTAGGACAAAGTAGATGTTACTGAGTAGCGAAAAAGAGTGATTGCATTTAGGTGCACCAAAGGCCATCATTCTAAGGATGTAGGGAAATTTTCAAATGTATCTACGCATACGATGACATGGGTGTACATGTGTGCAGATTGCAGTTCAAGTTTAAGGAAGACCTCTATTGTACTCGAGATGGTTTAACTATGGGTAAAAGAGTCCTTTGTTTGAGATGAAAAACAATTTGCTCCAGTATGCCAAATCAAGCTGCTTCAGGATCAGGTTTGCCGATTGCTCCTTATCTCATCGTGGAACCTTACATCCTAATCCTTTCTTCCAGGATGATAAATGAATGTCGCATTCACTGGGCTAGAACTGCGACACAATAGCAAGATAAAAATCCAAAACAATCACAAATTTTGAATGAGTGACAAAATTAACGTGTCTGAAACCCATCAAAATTCTATGGGACTAATTGGAATAACGCGTCAAAAGTCCTGGATGCCAGAGTTGCTGAACATTGATGCTTCTTACGTCCATAAACTCTTCCGCTCCAATTCCGTATGATAATACATAGTATTATCATACGTTATTCAATATTCTAGCGTCCCAGTGGACTACTATTTTTCCAATCAGCTTATATTGTGACTAAAATACAATGCCATTTGAAAAACCTATTGTTACTCTGTTTTATATGGTAAAAAAAAAAGCTTTGAATAATAATTGCATTTCAGGCCAAAACGTTCGGTCAAGTTAATAAGAAAAGGGCCAAGTCTATTAAGATGAAAATATGTGAAATGGAAATAATTCAAATGACTTCGATGAAGTGGCACTTAGAGAGGTCATTCTTTACTGCAAATATTTACGCAAAATACAATCGAGGAGATATCCCGCAAAAAGTTCCTAACTTATCTGTATAAATAAAGTGGTAAATAGAGAGGAAATGTAACTAAATGGATGATATATGTATATCCACAGAACTCATGCAAGCTTAGGGGAGGAATAGTAACCTGCGTCCGGTGAGAGGTGAGGGCAGACTGCAAATGTTGAATACATGAGGGTACACAATCCTTAGACGCCACCTACAGCGAAGTTTGTCCTGCAACGCCTGACAGCACTTTCTTGGTACGCAAAATAATAGCTAAGTGATAGAGAGAAGGGGACCGGTGGAACGAGAAAAGGGGGTAAATAATCCTGATCGGTTAAAATCCCCTTTCTAATCGGATCCATTGAGAGGTATGAACCAACCCTTTTCTGGCGTCCACAATCGTCCTGAATGGTCGAGAAATGATCGGTGACGTAGAAGAAATTGCCGTCTGCCATGTAAATAGGTGAGAAATTGCCCAAAAGAGCAAAGTAATGTCTAGAAGGAATAAAGCTGAGATAGAGTCACTCTTTGTAAGACTGCCATGGACTCTTTGAGCGGGAGTGCTTGTCGCTCCTCCTATTACAAGGTGTTATAGTGGGGGCACTCTTTTGAGGCATATCTTTGACAGAAAAGAACGAATGCCCTAACATAAATATTTTTTTACACTGAGATAACTATTATTTGTTACAAGCAGAAGGTAATTCGAGATGAATGAAATTAAAGTTGTGGACTTAGAAATCAAAATTCTGGTTAGAAATAAATTTAAGAGAAAATTGGAAAATTATAGGTGGCCAATGAAGTATTAGGTAAGGTTACAGAATTTAAGTTTGAGGGAAATAAATTAAGTTATTTATTCAAAGAAATAAAAAAATGTGTTACAGCAATAAATTATTACGATTTGAATGGTCAATGTCTTTGAGAATCGAGTATTATTTCGTGAATAATAGGGGAGAAATGCTGTAACAAGGATAATCTAACTGACCTTGCGACATCTTTAAAACAACCAACACCCAAATTTATCCAAAGAAATAATGAAAACAAACAAAAAATTTAATCAATAAAATTATTATCTACTATAATAAAGAAAATTTATAATTTAATTTATATAGAAAATAATTAAAAAGATATAAACGCTTGATGTGAGTTGCTCAAGAACAAATGACAGAAGACATTGCTAAAGGAATTCTCGAAAGCTCAATGTTCGAGGGAAAATAAAAGGGTCCATTTCTAGGCGACTAACAAGATCCTGGTTAAGGAATACGGAATGGCCACTAACCTATTTTAAAATTTGGCTATTTTAATTAAGATTGGAAGAGAAAATTACTGAAAATTCTGCTAAAATATAAACAAAAAGAGATATATAGCAAAAGTGAATTATGTATGCACAATAAGTGAATGAAAAATATATTTAGAATGGAATAGAAGGAAGAAGGAAAAATATATATTAATTGAGAAAAGAAACCGGTAGGGAAACAGAGAGATAATTTAATACACGGTCATTTTTTACATGTCCTACATTTGAAGTTCAATAAATTTAAGAATAATTTTGTGATCATCATAAAACTTTCAAATGCTGGTAATAGTGGTAAATTGTTTGTCCTAAGATGGCTAATTGTTTTTTTTATTATTTAGAAATTATGTTAGTTTCAGTAAATCAGTCAGTTTTTTGCTAGAAACGGAAAGCGAAAAACCTTCGCTAAAAAATGGATTTTGGGAATACTCGATTCGTAACAAAACTTTCCCTAAAATTGTGAAATAACAAATTTACTAGCATAATAGTCATTTGTAGAATATAAAAGTAAAAATCTTTCTAGCAAAACCATTATTAAGAAATTTTTCAAACTGAAAACATGGAAACTCCTGGATATGATTAGACGAAAAAATATTGCTGAAATATTCTTCAGTTTCAACTGTTCAGTGGTTTCAACACAACGACGGATAAGATGTAGAGGAGCCTAAGACTTACCATCACAACGAGCATTCTGCAAACTAAAAAAATTCCAGACACTGGTAGATGGACGAAAAACGCCTGTTGGCAGAAAAGGCATAGAACAACATAAAATTGAATAGTTGCATCAAAACTTCGAAGGATCACCGCAGGATTCTTTGAAAAGAAGATCAGAACAAGTGGGATTGTCAAAATGTTCAACATACAATGTAATGAACAAAGAACTGAAACTTAAGCCGTAAATGATTCAGGTTGTGCAAAAGTTAGAAGGTAACGATTTCCCGAAAAGAAATTTGTATGCAAAAGAATATAGACAAAAATCTGGGGAAGTTGATTCACCGCCCGTGATAGTGTCTGACGAAGCGTATATCTGAAAGTTCATCGAAATTTTTTCAAAAATCAATACTTCACTAAAATTGGCATAAGCCCTTACATAAATAAATGAAATAATTAGAACAAACACTTAAAACTATTACAAACAATTTCTAAAAAGTTTCATTATGATTACAAAATTACTTTTGATTTTATTAAACTTTAAATGTAGGACATGTAATAAAGGCCGAGTACTTAGAGTGATAACATTAAAGCTAAGGAAAGGATAAGATTGGTTGTAAACGATAATAACAAAGAAATGGGGAAGCGAAGACGGAGTAAAGAGCGAATGAAAGATAAATTAAAAGTTTCACAAAGAGTAGAGGTGAGAGAGAGAGAGAGAAAAAGAGATTTAAATTAAATGGAAGTTGTAGAACTAAATAATAAAAGAATAAGGAGGAAGGATTAAGAACTATTGAGCTAATAAAGATAAATTTTAGAAAGAAAGAGGAAGAAGCAAGAATAGAAAGCAATCCACGATCTGAAGAGACGTTTCAAATGGAAAGACAGAAGAATAGAGATGAAAAAACTTCTATTTCATCCAGAGAGCCATAGAATAAAGGAGAAGGATCTTTATGAATAGAATATAAGTAAAGAAGGAAAGAGAAAGAGGAACTAACGGACAAATTGACAGACGAAAAAAATAAAAGAGAAAGAGAAAAACACAAGAATAAGATAAACTAAGTATTTGAGTGAAGTGGTAAAGAATGTAAGAGAAAGAGAGGAAGAGAGAAGAAAAGAGAGGACCAAATACTCCAATACGCATCTTGGATCCCCCGAACAAAAAGGCCGCAGAGCCAAGGATTGCGGAAGCGTAACAGGAAGTTGATTTAATGCATATACATTAAGACAACATCACTGCAAGGGTAGCAACACTCCCATCCACTCATCCACTCTTTAAATTTCTCCTCCACATTTCACTCACTTACCATACTACTCCGCACATTAGCATCATAAGGTGAAATCTCTTGACCAACACAATACGGCAGCTGAGGTCATCTTTAGAGTATCGTGAATTGAGTCTATTATCAGAATTTCCTTTACATTCATTAATTATAAAATCCTTCTCTCTTCTTAAACTAAAGGGAAAAATAAAAAAATAAAAATTAAAGCGACAAATGAAGAGAATAAAGGGACTAAATAATGGGAATAAAATGTGAAAATATATTCCTACTAATACTTAATTAATCAGGTCGTAATAATGAGTTTAACTCTTCGGTCACCTAACTGAAATCTTGCAAAATTGTACATATTAAAAATGGTATATATTTTAACCTGAAGTTATTCTAGGGAGAATGCTTTTAATATTGGGATTTTGAGGATCTCTTTATTTTGGGGTTTTTCGATTAACAGAATGTAAATAGGGTCTCCTCGAGAAATATTTGGAACGATTTCAAATGTCAATTTAAATCTAATGTAACCGCTTCCTCCAAATCAAAGCAAATTTTAATGTGATTCTAATATATATTCGAATTTGGTTTTCCATTAAACCCTGTATAAAAGTTTTAAGTGAAATATGAATGTTAAATTGAGGATAGAGTTATTGAGATGAGTGAAAACGAGGATTGTATCAAACGTACCCCTTCTTATTTGTACTTATATTAGATTCTCGCCATTTCGTATTTTCTCTATTTCTTGTTTGTTTATCTTTTGTCTGCTGCCTTGCTTCTCTTTATCTTTAATCCTCCCTCTATTACTCTTCTTCTCCGTTTTGCTATTTCTTTTTCCCACTCGTTCCTGCACTTTTGGATGTGTGCGTTCATCCCGCCAGTTATAATGTTGTTTCTGGTTTTTATTACAATCTTTATCATTCATTAACTTTCCTTTTACTTCCAACATATATTCCAAACAAATAGATTAAACAATTAAATATCCGTTAAACTTTAGAAAAGTGGGTAAAAGCAACATTAAAAATGTAAGAGACTTGAATCATCCACTTCCCTCTTATATAACAAACTCGTCTGTCGGAAATATAAACGATGGATTTACCTAATAATTTGCATACATTGATATAAAATTAACATAACAATGCTGTATTACCGACACCTCAAGCAATCTTTATTATGGTTCTTTCGAAAGTGAATAAATGGGTAAGAATTAAATTCCAGAAAGCTCTTGGGTAAAAAATAGTTCTTATGTTCTATTAAGTGAAGATATTCATTTTTCGAAAAAGGTATTTTTTCTATTCAGGAAAATCTGGAGTTTAATTTAAAACTCTTCAATAATTATAATCAGAGGTACCATATGTAAAAATGCCCTCGACTGGCGGAAATCTTTCAAGTGTGATTGTTAAATTATTTGGTTGATTTCATATGAGTGGTGAAGTTTGAGTCGGATTGGGTTTATTAGAGACGCGGTGGTGTTAGGCTTTATTTTCTCCCAACACTCAGAAACTTTTCCTTGTATAGGAAGTAAAAATATGCACTCCAACGTAGAGTGAGATTTTATTAAACTAATCAGAGTAATTTTCTCTTTCTATTGGATTTGTGCCATAACGCATAGTTTTGAGTTTTGGCAAAAAGATTTAGTTTAAGTTTCATTTTTTTCTTCTATTCTTTTACCCACTGGAATTTTCAGCTTTATAAAATGGTATTTTTAGAATTTTTACTTGCGTGCACATGACTATAAGTTACCCTGTGAGTCCATAGGTCGACCGGTGGGATGGTAACCATTTTACTTTCAATGAGTTTTCTTGCAATTATTTCGTAACTAGTCGGCTGATTTTAACAAAATCTAAAACCACTTTATGTTGTTTCATATTTTCCTTCAGAATTATAAGACGGAAACTAAATGTGGGTCTGATCGCCGCACTTTTTGAAAGTTGCGAAGGTCCTTTGGTCATAATTTCATAAGTCAGAATAATCGAGAGTACGTGACTTGGGGCTATTGACCGTGCTTTAATTAGCATTTAATTATTTATTTCATTTTTAAACTAGCTTAAATTTAATTATTTATTTTATTTTAAAACTAGCTTAAATCTTTAGTAAAATGCTGTTCGAAAAATCTAGATCAATGGAAATGATTGGCTTATCGTTTTAAGTCGAAAATATTCTCTACCAGGTAACTAAGTAAGCATATTTTTATATTAACAAACCAGGCAATGGCTTTGCCACTATGCCCTACGGGGAGGAGGGGGGGGGGCTTGCGCTTCGCTACTAAGATTAAAATTTAAAATCAAAAAAAGAATCCATGGGTAAATTTGAATAAATTTTATGAACTTCGCCAATTATAATAATTTTAAAAAAGAACTCTAGGCTAAATTTTCCCCATTTCAAAATATCACGTTGTTAAAATATAGTTATAGAAGATATATAAAAATAAATTTTCTGAACTTCACCATTTGTAATTCTTCGGGTTTTAAAAAATTCACCAAATCTCACTACTTATATTTATTTCTGAACTTCACCATTTTGTTTTTTGATATTATAAAAGAATTATTAGAAATAACTTTGATAAAAATAACATAAGTCATAACCAAACTAAGATGAAATTATTATTCAAATACTCAAATAATCCCATTCTTAAATTATAGAGTTAGTGATGATGATGATGATAATGATGATGATGATGATATATTATAGAAATTTTAAATAATCTAAACTATTTACCTAATTTATCGAAGAAAACTATCCTGAGATGAGTAGAGATCTGAGATTACAGAACGAAAACTACTGTTAGAAGCGGTTTTCAAGCAGTTGGCTCCATCTACGTCAAGCAGAACAAGCAATACATACATAAGCATAAATACAAGAAAAGATAAAAACAAGAAAACCCAAGCAAGAATCAAAAGACGAAGGCATGAAAGCCTCAGGTAGATAAAAGGACATGGAAAGCAGTAATTAGAAGCAATGGCAAAATAACTATATATATATAATGGTAAATTTTATATAGATAAGTGAATTAAAATTAACGTACCTAAAAAGGGTAAACCTAAGCAAATCTTACAAGAAAAGACAAAATTAGAATTTAGCAAGGAAAGAAGAACAACCCGTCTCTTGGCATATATATATATATATATATATATATATATATATATATATATTTAATATATATATATTTAATATATATATATATATATATATATATATATATATATATATATATATATATATATATATATATATATACATATTCACTATACATACTCACAATTTCACCCTCCCCCTAAAAAAACACAAAAAAACTCTCATATTATCGACCTAACTATCATCTCCTTTACTTCTCTCGCCTAATAAACGGAGTAAGAACACCGACTTAAGACGGAGAATTCTAGAGGATGTATAATAGACAAATTACATCACTTATAGAATCGTGATATTTACAGCGTTGAGTGTCCAAGGGATTGAAATGTGTGTAAGTATAGTAATTCAGGAAAAGAAATAGGTATGGTGCGGTTGTTTCAAAATAAATGCGGCTAATAAAGTAATTTTGATGCGGAGTTGAGAAAAGATGTAGGTAGTAAACATCAAATAATGTGGAATCGAATAAAGGTATAATAAGCACATAGATATCTGGTTCTGTCCATCGTGCAGTAGAGTCACATGCAAAGAATTGTTTGTTGTTCATGTTTTTAGGTGTAAATTGATTTTCATGGTCAATTCGATTTGGAAATCTGTGATAAATGCTTTAAACTGAAAATGGTACAGTGGTCATAAATGGGCTGCATGTGTGATTTTTCTAGAGATAATTTGTATTTGGATATGCTACTTGTCCATTACATTTCTTTCATCACTTATTAATCTTACAATTTCTACATTAGATACATTTTGATGGTGTAAATTTAGCAGGTTAAATAGATGATATAAGTTATCGGCAGTCAATCCATGAATTTATTGTTATTGTGTAAGTTTTTCACAACATCAATCAAAGTGGAGCTAAGGCGAAGCCCTATCAAAAATACACACCTACTTGCCTTCATAATCATTCATTTTTATCATTATTTTTGATCAATTATGAGTGTCTAGAAGAAGGCATGTTCTTTAAATATTCGAGTAAAGAAATAGAGGGGTAGGGAAAATTGAAGAAAAAGAAGATTCCGAAAGATTAACAAGATAAAAAGATGATTCATTTACACAAAACTGACTGTAAATACCTATTCTTAACGATAGATATTCAGGTGCACGATTTGCTTTCCAAGTCCTATTTATCCCGAGGATCTAGGTCTGCCAAGGGTTCGAATGTTCCCTCCAGCCCTTTAACTTTTTGAGATAGTAAATGATTAAATCCTCTACGAGTCTTAATTTGCATAAAAGTAATTATATAATTATCCAGACTACCTTCTTCATTACTAGTGTCATCACTTGTCTTACGCTTATATTTTGCCTTTATTCAATAGTAAGGTTTAAAGATTTCGCGATCACACCTTTAATATCTTAACTAATAGCACATTCTTTCATTCATTTTACCTGCATTTTGGAAATGGAATGACATAGCATACATACGTTTCCTGATACTTTCCTTAAATTAGCAACTAAAAACAATGCCCTTGAGTTTCTATCTATTATCCCTCATGAAATTATCGACCCTTCCAATAACCGATGGCACAATTAAAAAAGGAATAATATATATATATATATATATATATATATATATATATATATATATATATATATAAATGTAAATATAAATTAATGAGAATATTTATAGGGGCAAGAGTCGATTTAGGCAGCGGCAAGGTATACATTCCTAATACTTTACAGTGATAATTCGCAAACACCTGAAGATTAAGGTGGGTAATATCGTATCCCCGAACTCGAGTTGACGTACGGAAAAACAGCGATTAACATCAGCAACGATATGATGCAAATATTTTCGTATCACTTGCCCAGGCAAACCAAAAAGAATTTAGTCTTCCATTTCCTTCGGTGTCTCTACCTTCATCAACGAAAGAGGGGATAAAATTGCAACATTTGTAATAACAAGCGTGAAACAACTTATACAATTGACTTAACATTAACACGAAAACAAAGAAATTTTATCCATTTTACCAACAATTATCTTAAAAAACAACAAAAACATCAATATTTAAACCATTACCTAACTAACTGGATTAAAATAAAAAAAATACTAACACAAAATAATAAGGCAAAACTATGTAAACAATCCACAAACAAGCGGTTAAACAACAAAAGAAATAGACTAACACGGATAAATTAAGGCAAAATAATGAAGAAAACAAAATTGTTAAGTCATTTTTCAAAAAATCACTAGAAACAGGGCAGCGGCTGATTAAGTAAGCAAACAAAGAGAGATGCAAGATTGAATATTTAGAAAAACGAATCACATTTCCTTACCCATAAAGAACCCCAAATTAAGATTCTGTCTGCTTTTCTTACATAATACTGTTTTTGGCTTGACATGTTGTTTACATTCCTTAAGTTTCTTTGTTTCATTATATTTTTCTCTTGGTTTTAAATTAAGTAAAATTTTCAGAATTAACGAAATCTCGAGGCAGAGTTTTGCGTACCATTTTGAGTTATGATAGCATGTAAAATTGAATAGTAAAGACGAAAACTTGTGAAAGAACTTTCGGTAATTTTTGAAATTTGGGGGGGAGTTATGATCAAAATATTATAGAATATAAAGTACAATATTCTCATATGAATTAAAAGTAGAAATTCATCTTTATTTCCAATATAAGCAAATTTTCTTTCATTATTATCTTTTTCACTAAAAGCAGTTAATCCTTATAATAAGCTTGAAATCAGGAGATTTCATTGGATGCGGAATATATTATTCAAATAATATTTATAATAACAGAAAATATCACATAATATCGGCTATAGAGCGCTAGATCTTAATAAAACACTTAATTTTGCTAAATATAGTATGAATAATAAATTTTCCTTTGTAATTTAGTATATTTAAGTTGCGCTAATTATACAGGGACCGGATATTGGCTTTTTTCGATTTCTGGTGCTCGAAATCCCCAGCTCAACTTCTCCTCGTCTTGCCATTTCACCCACTTCCGTCCTTTCCTCTACCCCCTATATTTCACTCTTCCCTCTTTGTGGCTTCATTCCAGACACGTATACAACTACTTATTTACGTTTTTTCTTCGTTTTCTCTTCTTTTTTTACAAGCTATGTATCATTATGCTTTGACTTTTCTAGTACTATTCAAATTATACTTCCTTCCATTCTAAGAGTATTCTACTTCATATCCTTCACCGAATCACATATTTGAGTCGTACATCGAAATGTTAAGCAAATAATTCTATACTTTTTACACTATAGATTAAACTCTTTCAATCCCTCTGTTAATGCTTATTTGAGAGTAGCTTTGAAACCTAATCTTGGCTTAATTTTCCGTTATTTCTGAACGTTTTGTCATTGTATTCCTTTTATGATAAATGTTGTTTTATAAAAGCTTCTGTCGACTCCACCTTTACCTGTGTTACATTGTTTGTTTACACTTAACTTTTATTTATTTATCTAGTGATTTTTTTTATTTTACGTTTCTTAATTAGAGGTACACTTCGTTGGAATTAAATTTTGTCATTGAAATATGCCTGCCTTTTATAAACATTAATAGGATTGTCTTTTCCGTAATGCAAAATGCCCAGATTTCTTTTAATTTTCTCACCTCCATAAATACATTATTTTGAATCATTTTAGCCTTTAATCTAAAGTTATATGCAGTTATTTTGGCGAAACACTGATTTTGATATGGCACTATACAAATATTTACATTAATTATTTGTTTTATGGAGAAAAAGGTGTCATATCATTTTAAAAAGTAATTCAATGATTTTTTGCTTTTCATCGACTTTAAACCTAAAACTATTTTGACAACCCATAACCAATTTGACTCTTTGGGTCCTTGGAAAGTATTATGAAAATACTGACTTAACTGATAAATATTCCTTTGTAGGGACAAGTAAAATTGAATCAAGTGAAAACCAAATTTTGCAAGAACTTCCAGACAGAAGAATGTAGAAGTTAGATACCTATATATTTTGAGACTTCTGTCTTCTTGAGTAATAGGTGGAAGGAAAATGAAACAGCTGTCATTTTCTTGACTCAAATGTGTGTATAGAAATAATGAAAATAATGTAGCCATCGAGGAAATTATTCGGGAATAATTTAAGAGGGGGTAGGAGGAGTTTTCAGATCGGTCGCTATACACCAATGTGTTGTGTTATTTTGCATTTAGGTTGAGGTATTGTGTAAGACTGGAGCGGCTGGAAGTGTGTGTGTGGGAAGGTGCGCATTCATCGAAACGCGCAATTTATAGATTGGTATTGGCTAGGGATGGTCTCGGACTGGGGAGGCAGCTCAAACAAACAATTTATTGTCACCTATAGGGAATTCTCGTACATAGTAGGCGCCATTGAGTATAAGACTAATTTATAATATCCCCTCTAATATTTGTAACCTTTTTAACTCCATTTTCTTTTAAATATTTATCAAATTTCTTCCTGATAATTTCTGTGCTTGGAGCTCTGACAAATACTTATGGGAGATGGTTCCAGAGTTGAACGATGCGGTTGCTGAAGGCGAATTTTCCACCCAAACATCTCTTTGTCGTTCCCTAACGTCAATATCTAGCCCGCAAAATTAAATAGATTATATGTAGTATCTGGCATATTCATCAATAATTGATATTTTTCTATTTGTTTTCCACTTTTCCTTCTACGTTCGATGAAAAAAGAGATTGAAATTTTAAAACTATCATTGTAGCTAAGAATTTATATTACACTTATCATTTTCTTCTATCGACGTTGTACCTATGCTATTATATCCACATATATATTAATTGTGGAAACCAGAAGGAGGAAGATAATATAATATTGGTCAGATTAATGACGTGTATAGTTTTAAAATCGTTTCTGAATTACGCGTTTAGACGGATTGGCTGATAAATTATGTGACCTTGTTGCTTTATTTCTAATTGCAACGCTTTGAGTTGGAAAATTGAATTCATTACCCATTTTAACTACTAGAGAGACCTAATCTTTTAATTCTATAATCACGGTATTTTGGATAAAAGATTTAAATTTAAGATTATTTTTTCTGAAGTGAAAAATGCCGTATTTGGCATTAGGATCATTAAGCTTCATTCATTGAATTGTTACAGCGTTTACTTAACATATTCAGACCATTTTAAAAAATAATTTTAGTCTTCCTTATCCTTTATTATCTCCCCAAGTTTATTATCCTTAGCATTAAATGTACTTGATAATTCGTTCCAGAATCTAAGATCCTTAGAAAAGTATAAGGAGTACGGGTTTCAGCTAAAAGGATGTCATCACAATTAGAGCACACTTTGTTTATGATCCGTCAACGAATTATCAACTCAACTTATCGTATTCTCATGGATATGTATAGCTTTGAAAGAAGGATGTTTATCAAAGCTTTAAAAAAGCTGAATCAACAGCTTTTGCTACATGCTCATAAAATGTAATCAGACTAGTGACACATCTTTCCTTTCCTGAAACAATGTTGGCTATTTAATAAAAGTTGATTTCTCCCCAAATGATTTTGTAGTATTAAATCAATATTTTATTCCATTAGTTTAAATATATGTGAAGTTATGTTTACGGGTCGACAGTTCTCCTTCTTTTCTTCGTCTACCTTTTGTTCCCTAGAAACAAAATTTGTGAGGCTATTCTTGTTAATCTATTTCTCTCTTTATCTCCTTTTAGAGATCGGGAAAATTTGCACGAATGATTGGTCTCCTTTCAACGGTTTATAAAGTGGCCATTTTCATCCGATCAGAACCTAGAAATATTGGGTAACAAATGTTTGTCTCTTGAATATCTTTAACTGTTTTTGTGAGGACCATATCTGGTTTGATGATCCTTAATAGCACTATTGATTACGCTGTAAACAAAGCAGGTGTTGTGTTAACTAAGGCAATCCCATTCTTCATATTCCTCTCTAATTGCTGGGAAATTTGCTAATTTAAATGCATTTTAAGTATCTTTTGCGCTTTTCTCTGATTAATGAAATCATATTTGATTTTAAATACCAATGATTTGTGGTCCGAATTTCCGAGTGTTTCCTAAACCTCAAGCCCATCAATTACATATCGCTCTAAATCACTGTTCAGATACCTTCCTGTATCAGTAGTGCTGATCGAAAGTAGGATGGGATGGAATGTCTTAAGCTCTACGAACGAGAGAAGAATAGAATGGAGAGCCCACCCTGCACGCAAAAGTCAGATAGTCCACAATTTTGAATATACGAACCAATCCCAAGTACAAGGGACTTTTTACCCCTGCTTATTATTCCATTTGGAATGATTTTTGCGCATTGAAAACGTTTTTTCTTCTTTATATCAGAGTTCCATGGCTTGTTCTTGGAGTGCACAATCTGAGGCTTTTTCCTTAAGCCTTCTTTTTACCGAACCAGTCGATATTTGTGAGGGTTTCGTCTCATTGAAGTCGGCACAGAGATCTGAAAATGTTTTTCTCCTATTTTTAAGAGACAAAAATAAGGGATCTGTCTTTTCGAGGACATGGAATCCTTTTTCTGCTAGTTCTTGAGGTTAATTTCATACCTTTAGTCTCCCTTAAATCGCTGAGTCATTATGGCTGATCACCGAGAACATCCCACTTAGTGATTATTAACTATAATTACTACATATCATGGCAGAAGACTGGGATAAATATAAAGAAATATAAATTTTCGCAATATATCTATGGGTTATGCACATTTATGGCTAAGTACCCAAAATGGCGAAAATAAAAAAGTTTTTAAGTACATTATGGTGGATGGTGTTGCTTATGCTAAATGATAGTAACATACGCCCATAGTGATATAAGAGCACAGGTCTTAGTTTAAAGACAAAAATAAACAGTGGCTTCATACTTTTGGCCAAGGTTGTAGATACTATGACCCCCCAAGGACTATGGAGGTTAAAAGAATAGTGTCTTTAGGATCAAAATACTCAGAATGTGATCATTTACACATTCTCGGCCCAGGTACAGCGTTAATGATCTTTGCTAGCCCAACCCAATATTTAGGCGAAATTATCATGGAATATGTGTAGTGTAGTAAAGTGAACAGAGTAGACAGCGCAGCACACTCTGTACCTAATACTTTCTTTACCCAGCAGACTTTCGGCCTTCGCAGCAGAGAAGGACCTCGTGGTATACATTTACACTTAACAAAGGCTCAAAAGAGGATGAAAGAGCGCCTGGCAACCATTGCCATCAAACCGAACTCTGTCCAGGTGAGAACAGTCAGCCTAGTACAAAATGCAGGTAGAGAAGGTTGAGGGGATAAACATCATGATAATAAATAAATAATATTATTAAGTAATAATAATGAAATATATTAATAATAATTAATACTACTACTAATAAATAATAAGAAGAATTATAATAATAATAATGCTAATAAAAAGAATCAATAATAATAATAAAAGATAAAGTAGGGCTGAGTGGATGGGAGGAGAAAACGCAACAAAAACTTTCCCACGACCCATCCGAGGGTTCAAAAACCCCCAGTTACATGGATTCCCTAATTTGTATTTAGGCGAGTAAAACGCGCATTTCCTTCAGGTACCAAATGTAAAAGGCTACACAGAGTCAGACCCAGGAGAGAGAATGGACAAGAGGAAGCCGCAGTGGAAAGAGGCGTAGGAAAATAGGAGGTGGTGATGTAAAAGTTGGGACTATGGGAGGAGTGAGGATATAGTAGGGAGATATATTGTAGTGGATACGTGGGTTGGAATAGCGGAAGAACATATAGGTCCTAGTAGCATATAGTTTAATAACAGTAATCGACACAACGCAACTAACAGCTCCTACTCAAGAGACTAAAACAAGTTTTGAACAAAATAAAGTTGTAATTTAGATAATATCGATTTACAATATGCTCTTAACATCGTGGCAAATATAAGAAGATTGGTAAAACTATAAACACATGGATTACACTGGGGAACAATGTATTTGGTGAATTGCCAAAAGTACATTTTCTTACCTAATTCGAGCTTACTGAATTTAAATCTAAAATCAGATTCTCTCTAAATGTTACAGATTTTTTATAATATCAATAACTAATATTATACAATAATTTTCATTTTATCATTTTATCTATCATTATGCCCTGAAGTAATTTTAAATCATCCTTTTGCGTTATTTATACTAAAACCAGTTTTTTTGCACAAACATTTCATTGCATATGAGAAGAAACTTGAATTACACATTAGGATTACAAATACTGTAATCAAATAGATGCTAATTTATTAATGACCGTACATCAGGCTGGAGAAACTCTTCTTTATTTCATTCGGGCAAAAATTTGCGTTTGTAACTTTTTCTCTTGTAAGTCTTCTCTGGCTGATCTCTTCTAATCGTCCAGCAGTAGTCCACCATCATGTGTCTATCCCAGTGAACTTAGTAGCGCTCCATGACAGCGTAAGGGGCGCGGTGATTTGCCATCCTGGCCGCCGTGCTGACGGGATCAAGCGCTCCGTCCGGATTCAGCTTAGCCTCTCTGCCTTCCTTCAGATAGCCTGTATTTCTCTCCTACCTCGTCGCTTTTCATACAACCTCTCCCACAACTTTCTCTGGTCAGCCTTTAATTTCACAGGGTAGATGCTGACCTTCCTCTCAGCTAACCGTCCCGCATCGGGGCTGATGTGGGAGGAGATGATGTTCCCTAACCCCTAAGCTCTGGTCTGGGTAAAGCTGGTTTTTAACACATTGCTTCATCCCTACCCATACCTTCCTCACATCCCTTTTCCTCTCCTCTTCACATTCTCTCAATTTTACGCCGTGTTCAAGGTGGAGTCGTCATGCCGATGGACTGCCAGGCCACCAGGTGGGAGGGGTGGTCCGAAATGGCGGCACCTGGCTCTGCCAGGCCTGTAAGCACCTCCTGCAGTGCGGGCACCTGCAAGAGGTGATGAGCTATTGCGTCCCGTAGCACAAATAGGGTCACCATGGCCAATGATGAAAATAAAAAAAAACAACCCACAACTTCCCCAAGAACATCCACGGGGGCACCTTCGGGCAGCTCAACCGAGAAAATGGAGGTCCCGCCCTTGTGCTTGCGCAGGGGAACCTCCATACTTCTTTAACCGGAGAAGAGGCTTACTCCTCTCCTACTCCTACGGGTGTAGGGGACTCCCTCTCACCCCCTTCTCTGGAGGTGCTTTCGGGCATCTCCCTATTTCAAGCGGCAGTCCCTCTTTTGATTTCTAAAGGGACTGCCAAGAAAGCCAGCAGGCAGCCCATTGCCGACCACCCCTCGTGTAAGCGGCTCGGTAGGGCAAACCCATTTAGGGAAGAGACTGAAAGCCAGGCCACTCGGTCGCTCCCCTCAAAAGAACTGCTGGCAAGAATATTTAACCTTGCCGGGGTCAAGGCCTGTGCCTCCCTACAAATGACTCATGATGCTACCAAGGGGACATGCGATGTCCTGGGAGGGGATGGCCAACTGGAGGCCCCTCCTGTGATAGACATGGTCCTTGAGGAAAACCAGCCTTAGACGGTAGGGCCTTCCATGGGGGGGAATACGGGCTCGGCACCAAGCACCGAACCCAATTCCGCCCCTATGCAAGGGCCTTCTCAAACGGCTGGGGATTCTAAGGCAGTACAAGGAGGGGAGGAATCTCCTCCAGGTGCAGCTGCACCTGGATAGGAGGTATACTATGATTTCTGCGTACATTCCACCGTCAGCTGACTTTGACGCAGGGAACTTCCGCCACGTCGTGGCACGGTTGCTGAGGCCCTATCTCCTGCTTGGAGATTTTAACGGCAGGCATCCTTTCTGGAGAGATTACTCAATAAATCCCAGGGGACAAATCCTTGCCCACCTGATCAAAGAGCTTGAGATGGGTGTCCTAAACGTAGATGAGTTTACGCATCACTGTCCGAGAACCGCTTCATTTTCTTGCCTTGACCTATCTTTGTGCTCTTCGGATGCACAGCCTGATTTTGATTGGGGGGTGGTCGATGACCTCCATGATAGTGATCACTTTCCAATTTAAATATCATTTTCAGGGCAACTGCCGTCTGAGAAACAACCTCGGTTGTGCTTGGCGCGGGCTCGGTGGCCTGCATTTCAGGAAATGATTGAATTCTGTATCTCAGTCGAGGAGTTTAGGTCGGTAGATGAGGCCGTTAAGTTCTTCTCCGGCAACCTCATCACCATGGGCCTGACTACTATTCCTAAGACGTCTGGCCATTTTGCACGCCGACCACTCCCATAGTGGTCAGCCGAGTGTGAGACGGCCCTCAAACAGAAGGGTTATGCCTACATGCGCTATAAGCGCCGCCCGAACGATTTCACTGTCGCTGAATTTCGTCGGGCTAGGGCTAGGTTCAGGTATATTTCAAAGCACGCCTGCTGCTCCTCTTGGCGGGCATACGTGTCTTCACTTAACGGGAAGAACCCTTTAGCTGAAGTGTGGAAGCGAGTCAAAAGGATTCGGGGCAAGTTCTCGCAGGATCCCCCTCGAGTTCTCCAGGAGAATGGGACCGCATTCTCTAGCCGTGATGCTGCTCCGCCAGCATTTAATGCACGTCGTGATGTCTTGGAAGGCCGCCGGCTGTACTTTACCTCAAGAGGCGGAGAACCCTTCAACGACAAGTTTACTGTGAGTGAGTTGCGTTCCGCTCTCGCTTCGTGCGCGGACCCCGCCCATGGTCCGGACGATGTCCCGTACGCCATGCTTCGACACCTGGTTGATCGAGGCATGGCCTTTCTGTTAGATTTGTTCAACAGGATCTGGGTGGAAGGTCTTCTCCCAGACTCCTGGCGAATCGCTACTGTGCTCGCCTTTTGCAAACCTGATTGTTAAGTTTTTCCAATTTATATCATTGTTAAGTTTTCATATTTTTACTTAAAGTAGCCTAGTTCTAGGCTGTCGTGTTTTTAGGCGACTTATGCCAGAGTGGGTAGTTGCCAGATGCGCTCTATAAAATTAGGAAAAAAAAATAGCGCTCCATGATTCTTTGGGAATCTGTCGAGGTGACTATTTAGGAAATGCATCTTCACACTCATGTTGCATCACAGATCATGATATGCTAAAAGCATATTAATAAGCAGATCCTCGTAGTTATGCGCTTTTTTGTTTCCGAAGAAGTTACGAACAACGGCAGAAAATGAGAGCCAGGCTGCCTTCTCTTTTTCCTTTATGTTGTTCACGAATCTAGAATTACTCAGAAGTCTTCGGTTTTGGGGACCATCAAATACTCCTGTTTTTTTTTCTTATGACAAAGCAGGAAACCCAGATATTATGTACTAAAAACAATTATTGGAATACTGTTTCATCCATTCCAGTTTAAGAAGAAGTAGAGGAAAAACGATCTTCTCTCGATTTACGATTGGTTCATTAACAATGTTTGGCATTCCTGTTTCCGGAACTTGCCAGTCTTTTTGTAACCAGTGTTTGTCACGGCCTCGACTGTTCCACAAATAGATATAGCATGGAAACTTTGTTTATCTCTTCTGTTTGCCAAGGAGGAAGTTGATCATCTTAAGGTCTACACATATGATCCAATTGTGTTCATGGTACTTAAGTAAATCCATGACTATTCTTGTGTCATCGTGAGTTTCTTGCAGATGGATAGCGTGACCGAGAGGAACTACACCGAAGTCATTGCCATTATGTAAAAAGACACACTTGAGGCTACGCTTGGAGCTATCCAAAAAGAGTCTCTATTCAGCATGGCTATTAGGGCCAAGTCCCAGCTCGGTAAACAGACCAGGAACTTCGTAGCAGTATACAAATTGTTTGTCCTCAGAGAAATACTTAACAAATGTACTCTCCCTTGTTTTCTAATATGATACTCGTACCGACCTCAAGCCTATATTTTTCACTCAACCTGGTTACTAAAAGTTCTGCAACTTCCATGGAGAGCGCCAAATCACGTATCAAGTCATTCAAATCCTCTTTATGGAAACAGTGAGGAGCTAATGACTGTTTAGCATCTGATGATGAATCTGCAGGCTCTGAATCCATTCCGTGGACGTCCATATCAGGTACATCATTTTCCTCCTCAGAGGAAGCATATCCATTGACAACCGAAATGAGGTACTGGCCAGATTGGCAAGGAAATGTTGGGGTAGTTGATCTTGTGCCGAATTTTCTTGCCAATCCCTTTAGTATTCACCAGACAGAAATAACAGCCCGATACATGATCCTTTGGCTCTCGCCACACAATGGGGATTCCAAAAGGAAGACCATTTATCTTTCGTTTCGTCCACTCATGAATATGTTATACCCAACCATAACAAACAGCATGTGGGGCCCACTTCTTATCTTGATTGACAAGAAGAACATCAAAATATGCCTTATAAGTGCGGATCACAAAGTTTGAAATATTGTGCCTTTGAAGAACTAGCATGTAACAGCCACATATGTAGCAGAAGGTGTCTGGATCATTAACGCAATTTCCTCTTGATGAAGCCATCACTCTAACATGAGACCTGAACAAAGAAACAATAATATCAATATTTTTCACAATAACACTAATTAATATCTTACAACTATTTACTGTGGAGTATTTGCTTTCTACAAGCACCTTCTCTGTCCGTCCGGAGGGCAGTTTTCGGGGAAACGAGAAAATAGAAATTACAGAATAATTATAGCATGTAGGTAAAAATGGATTATATATTTGAAATCATCATGAAAAACGAATTAAAATTAGCAGATAAATCTGAGTCACCAGAAAATGTGATTAAAATTGTCCTCCTGTATTATTAGCCGGCAGGAAAAATGGATTGAAGAGTGGTTCGAAAGCCATAATCAGAGAGTTATTGAAAATGATAATAGTTTATTAGGGGCATCAATCACAAGCCACGTTCATTATTTTTTTTAATATATGTAAATATAAGATCTTGTCACGAATTTAGTATGTAAAATTTGAGAGTTTGATGATGACACGAAACTAGGGGCTAGGATTAAATACATAGATTATTGGATAGTGAGGAAAATGGCCAGATAGAGGGCAGATGTAATTATGGTTATAGAATACATAGCGAGACATTTTGTTTCTTTACTTAAATAAAACGATTGTGAAACCTCATTTGGAGTTTGCCTTATACTTAAGGTTGCCATATTTGCGAAATGTCATTGTAATATTGCAACAACGTAAACCAAGTGAAGGTAAACTCAGTAAAAGTGCTCTTTATATCAGTTATTCTCCTCCTTAAAAGATGGTAAAGGGAAAAGGAGAATGAATTTCGCAGTCTTAACATAAAAGGAATACCAACAAGGGTTGTTGCTTCTGAAAGACTTCCTTATCCAACATATCGCAGGATCACCTTACCCTGAATAAGTAGGGTGGGTGAAAAAAAATTTTAAATACTAGAGGATAAATCATTGAGAAACACTCTGATCCTCTATTTTAGTGGTCCTTAACCAGTGTGCCAATGCACACCGCTCTACCGTGAGATCTTAATTGGCTGTGAACTTTGAACGGCACACAAAAAAAATTCCAAATTTCACGTGGTCCCAACTGTAAAATGTTGCGCCAGTTAACTTTGTTCATTTAGGGATGAACGAAATGTTTCCAAATTTCGCAATGCTAACAATTCTACATTTTTTATTGATCATGGCGCTGGATATTGGTCAATACTTGTCTTAACTTAAAATTTAATTTAACTTAATTTAACTTTTTTCTAATGCAATTAAACTGTTAAATTATATACAAAACAAGATTAATTTAACATAATATAGGTATTTGATTTATAAATATATTTCTGATTAAGTCAAGTATTCTAATAATTATTTGAAATTTCGAGTTTATTGGTCTGATTACGTTGATAAACCCAGTCCATCCTGTGTAGTGTAAGGTGAAACAATGTCAAAGTAATCCAGGGTATCAAGTAAGTTAGAAGACATTTTATTTCTAAACATTTTTTTTTTGAAAGATAAGAAGCTTGACTATTTTCAAAGAGTATTAGAGCAGAAATCAAAACAGCGAAGTTATTTTGAAAAAATAATGACCGTGTCTGAACGAGACCAACTGGCGTTAATATGTACAGGTGACTGAAGTAATAGCATTAAAATCTAAATCGCACACACTTGCTGAGTCAGTTATCCTCCCAGCTTGCAAGAAGACGGTAAAATCCATATGTGGTAAAAAGGCTGAAAAAAAAATCGAACAATAAATTCATTTGTACTCATTTCTTTCTTCATCGAGAAGTTTTCGTTTCAAAATATAGCAGGAAGACCTAAAGGTTGTGTTACATCAAGTTTTTGAAAATATCAATTTTATAAAATGTAGGGCATTAAGGGCACGATTATTTGAACGAAGGTACCAAAAGATGGACTCTGGGCATGTTAAATTATTTTTGCATACTGACGTTCGGTGGCTGTTGAAAGGCAAAGTATTAAATCGTGTTAAAAAATTGCATAAGGAACTACTAAACCTTTTATTCTATGAAAAACAGGAGAAATACTGTGAAAACTATAGTTTCGAATTTTGGATGTTTAAAATGGAATAATTAACACAAATATTTAGTGAGCTAAACGAAACAAACTGTAACATGTAAGTAGAAATGAAAATATTCTTACTTCAACAGACAAGTTAGTTGCGCTCAAAAAGAAAATTGTGATTTGGTAAAACAGAGCAATCACTAACAATCTTGATATGTTCCCGTAATTGCGGTCTAGCTGCATTAAAGTAATTATCTTTAGTGTAGTTATTCATCTGACAGCACTGAACGAAAGCATCTACAATTATTTTCGTTATTAAAGACAGAAAAATAGTATGGTTGGATTAGAGATCATTTCATAAATTTTTCTTTAAATATTAAATTGAGTTCATGAAGAAGAAAATTAGGTAACCTTTTCTAGTGATCGAGAGCTAAAATTAAAAAATGCAACTATGCCCATTGCTAATTTTGGATTTCAATTCAAGAGGAGTATCCCTCATTATCTAAAGGAGCTTTAACAATTTTATTAACATTTCAACTTGTTTTATATGCAGTTTATGCTTCTCAACATTAAAATTTAAAAAAAGGAGCGTGAGAGATTACATACAACTGAAGAAGAAATGTGTATCTGTCTGTCTCATATTTGACCAAACATTGAGGAAATTATGAGAAAAAGCAAGGCACAAATTTCTCACCAAAGAAGCTGACTATTTGACTAATGAATTTCGTAAACTGCAATAAAGTAAGTTCATATTCTATGCACTAGCACAATAGCAGTCTAAGGTTATGTATCGTCTATGACTTGCTATGTTTTATTTTGAAACATTCAAATATGTTTCTTTTATATTTAGCCAGGTGGGCAGCTATATTTTGTGCCATTGGCAACAAAAGATTGAGAAACACTGCCCTATCCAAAAGTCAATCAATCAAATTGCGTTGTCGACGTATCGTTCTACTTGAAATAATACATTTTTGATTTCAATTCAAGAGGAGTATCCCTCATTATTCAAGTTCTTTTAAGATTTTATTTATAGATTAAAATATTATAGCGAAAAGATTGATTCTTTTTAAATTCAAAGCTTTTATTGAATTTTTTCAAAACGTAATGTTTGCGAAAATCGCCCTTACTAGAAAGTCAATGAATGGTTCAAATAAATGGGCGTAGAACTCATTTGTCAGATACTTTTTTATGGTTGGGATATTTAAAGCCCAATACAAATAGAGAAAGGGGATGTAAATAGCACTAGGAGATTGAAGAGGAAAAAAGATGGATATAAATGAAGAAATATAGCTGAAGATGAATGGAAATGGAAGAATTAATGGAAAATGAACTGGCCTAAATGGAGTTGGCAAGAGTTGGGAAAAGCTTATAAGGAATAATCATATAGATAGGAGTTCCGATGTTGAAAGATAACTTGAAATAAAGAAAAACGACTGCTGATGATTATATGGGAAAGGAGATGATGGAAGATGGCTAGAGCTAATTTGTAATAAGAAGAGGTGAGAGAAGAAGGTCAGAGATAATCTGAGATGAGAGAAAGGAAGACTAGATGAAAAGGGATAACCTGAGAGGAGAGGAAGTGAGAAAAACAGAGATAATCTGAGATGAAAGAAGGTGACAGAAGATAACCAGACATTGTTTGAGATAATAGGAGGTGAAAGATCACCAAATGTAATCCTCAATGGAAGCTGGTGGAAGAACATGGCCATGGATAGTTTGAGACGAGAGGAGTTGAGAGAGGATGAGCAGAGATGATCGTTTATGGGAGAAGCTAACCTTTTTTTCACCCAAATTACAAAGAATAGTTTTTCAATCGAAGAGTTAAAAATCTTGAGTTCAGGGGTCTATAAAACCTTTTGTTCTATTGAAGATACAATCCAATTTTAATTATATGAGTCAAAATTACTTCATAAATTCATTATTCTCTGAATTAATTTGTTTAAGCAGACATGCAATGATGTCATATTATAAGATACTGGCAATTCGATGACACAACTCTGCATTTGAAAAAAGAAATTTGCTATCAAGGTTATTTCAACTGATTCCTACGAAATTCAATCTGCTCAATCCAAATCAAGTATTTGTTTTCAAGTTTGTTTCAATTTTCAATATTTAGAAAAAAGTTGATTTTAGAGATTTGCTTTTGTGTTTTTCTACCCATGAATCCCTTTTTCAACACCATTAATAGTGTGCTAGAATATTAATGCCCCATCTTTGCTTGTATCTTTCCCTTATGCCCTTAATGTTCTTATAGAATCTTTCTCCTTTTTCTTCACTGTAATCTCTACAATTATCTCGGAATTATAGATGCAATCTTAATAAGTGGAGTTTTACAGACATTCTCAATCATTAGATTTAAAAGTTTTGTATTAAACCTTCTACAATGGTTTTATACTATGTACTTCTATGTTGCCAGGAAAATTAAGAGAAATGCTTGGAAAAATTATCATGCATTTTTCCTGCCTAATTCGTGACTTCTGTGTAATCAGGGTCTTTGTTTAGCATCCTTATTCAAGTAGCATCAAAAAGCCTGCATTTAATTTTGCATCACTAACTTCGGAAATTTTTTTCCCCAAAAACGAAATGCTTGGCTTTCACAATTTTATGTGAAGGGACGTAAGTGAATTCGTTATGCTTTTACCCCTTCTTATATTTTCACCACACGTTTTGGAACAGAGATGTGGAGCAAATGTTTTATCTTAATTAACTAATTTCATCTCAAAATATGCGTGGTAATTTGATTTCATAAATGACGCTATTTTCGATTGATCACCAGGGCAATTTCTCTTGCCTGTAGATAAAACAAACCCAATTGGGTTCATTTTTCAATTTCTATTCATTTTAAATAGAAAAATATTTAAACATTTATGATCGGGAGGTGAATTGGCAGTAAGAAAAATATTTAAAATAAAATTATTTTCGAATACCTATGTATTCTAAAATAATTTTCTTTTAAATAATTTCTTTACTATATACACTAAAATCAATGAAAACTTCCATTATTATAAAAAATAGATTTGTTTTATTAGTCTTTGACATTCAACTTATATATTTTTAATTCTTTTACCATTTATTTTAAATATATATTTTTTATTATGTCTAGGGATAGGATTTGTTCAAAAACATATTTATAAAAATCACACACGGTATAACATTTTGCACATAAATCACCAATCAGAAGGCTTAGGAAATAAAAAAAAACTAATAGATATTAACCATATTAATGGAAATTAGAATTCTAATTAATTAAGATATTCAATGCTAATGCGGGGAATACTGTTGTTTCTCACAGAGTGACGTCCCAATACATTCCGTAAGTTCTAGAATTAACAAATATTATACAATAAGATGATCCAATGCATCATGATTGTTTATTGAATGTTATAGAAATACTCGTAACATCCAATCATAGTCAAAATTTGTAATTGCATGATAGAGGGCTATCATATAATTCTAATGAGTATATTTCGGGAAATACTACCAAAACACGTATAACTTCTATTTGTTTAAACGAAAAGGGCCATAGAATAAATAGTTGACCTGATTTAAACAAAAATGCCACATTTGAATTAAGCGAATTGAAAAAAATAAGAATCATTTGAAAAAACCTTGACAGCAAAAATGTCACAGACCAACGGGATTTATCTCAGGAACTCCTCTACGAAACCATGTGAGTATTTACTAACAATTGTTTATATTATGATTTATCTAGAATCATTTTGAAGTTTAGACTTAATAAGTTCATGAATTTATGAGATCTTAGTAGCCACTGAGCAGAAAATTGATCAATTAATGTTTTTTTTCTAGTGCGTTTTCCCATTTTCCCTTCATTGTCCTTTATTTCTCTTTTTTCTCTCTTATCCCTTTTTCTTCCCATTCATCACTCACGTTCAGAAGCAGTATGTGGATGAATGTCAGGTACGAAAGATGAAAAATGTATAAAATGGTGATTAAATACTAGGAAAATCAAAGAATTTGGGAATTAATAACAAAGTTGAATTCTCATTTAATGAGAAGATCAAAGTCAAGCCAAACCAAACTATAAAACCAATGAGACATTTTCAACTGACTTGGGAATGGTGGCCTAAAACGGTTTTACCTTGAATATTAGAGCAGTAATTCAGTATTATAATTGAATAGATATGTTTGCACAACAATTACATGTACTAGATCTATAAACTAGCGTTCGCTTTCGTGGTTTAGGAATCCTACAGTATTCCAGAGCTGAAAGTTCTTGCAATGAATCCTAAGAACAAAATTGAGAATTCACGATGTGTTCGAAGATAAAAGTTAGATTGGGCTTAATTTTTTAAACGTAACATTTACATGCTCGATTTCCTTTAAAACAAGAAAAAAGAAATATAGCAACTTCTGATGAGGATAATCTACAGGCAATAAATGTCTTTTTATGTTTAGACAATAAATATTTATCACTTAGGAGGATGAGAAAAATATGCATTTGGAAAGCGAAAATATCTTACGAAGAGATAATAATTATACACTTAAAACAAATTACACATAGTGGATATTAGACCATTGAACATGAAAGGGTTTATCAGAAAAGTGTCAACAATTGGATAAAAATCAGTGTAGGCTTATTGAAACATTGAAAATCATGATTAAAAACAATCTGGATTTAATTGTGAAATTGTATTAATGAAATAGGTTAATTTCGGTGGGGTAATGGGAGTTAAACAAGCAAAATTGCAATGGTTTTTATCAGTAATTTTAGTAGGCTAATTATTATAGGTCTGAGATTTTGCTTGTATCTCAGTGAGTTGGATGGGCCATTGTAAATCATTTTTCACTGCATTATCCCTTTAAATTCCTAGCCGATAAAAGATTATTACAAACACAATCATAGCGAAAAACTACAGAATGGATTTTAGAAATCCATTGTCTATCGAGAAATAATCGAAATGGGAAGTATGTATATATTTTATCATCCTTTTTGTCATTCGATCACAATATTTAATAGTTATTTCCCTATTGTTTAAATTCACTATATATTAAATTTAAGTTCCTTAAATTAATTATAAATTTACTTAACCACCTAAATTTTAATTACTTTTAATGTTCACTATTCACTTTCTAGTAAACGAAACAAAAGCTTTATTTTATATCATTTGATCTTTTAATAATTAATACTATACTAAAGGTTTTTTGGTCCCATTCCTTAATCGCCCAAAAGTTCTAGTACTTATTCATTTTAATTACCGCCCTGTTTTTTTGAGTCTTTCTTGAATAAGTAGCTGTTTCCTCCCTTGTTATGATGGTACACTAGCACAGATTATCTTAATTGTGTAGATCGATCTTTTATAGCTTGAGGATAAACGTAGCAGATTTCTTTTTTTAAATCGATGAAAATATTGAAACATTTGAACTTTCACTTGCTTAAAGCGAATTATTGTTGAGGAAAGTAAATCTTAAAGGGTCTTACTGTATATCCTCAATAAATATTCTTGCTTGCTTATTAATATGGAGTATGGCCTTTTAACTAGGAAGAACATTGCTCTATGCCACCTCGTGAAACTTTTGGGGGCGTAATATGTCCAACATTTGTTATTCGGAGTATTCTGGGGTTGTGCCAAGAAATTCACAACCTATTTAAGTATTTAGCATTTTTATTTACTGTGGATCAATTTTTACTTAATGCATTACATCTCCTAATATAAAGCACTATTCTTACTTAGATCCTGTCTCTCAGTCCTTGGAAGAACCTAGAAAACTTTAACCCATATTTATACAATTCTCTCACTCTTACACAAATGGTCTCCCTCTATGGTGTGAAATGTTGAGATTTTTAAGGTTTCTAATATGTTCATCAGGCTGGCCTCGCTATATAGACGATCTCTGCCTTTGTTCTCATGCCCCTATATGTTTGTTATGTACTCCTATATCAAATATTCGTTATGCCTATTTGGTTGAAAACTGTATCAAAGAAGCCATCTATCTGTTAGCTTTGTCCTATTTTAGCTCGTATCATTGTATGTTGCTCTATCACCCAACAGCATTTACTCTAGCAGCAGAGACAAAGTTAAAATTTGTTGGCTAGTGTAATTAGCGTTTAATAATTTGAAGCTGTGTAGCCCACAAACAACTGTTAAGAACTAATCACTAGGTTCATCATCCATCAAATAATTAATTTCATATGTCTATCAGAGAGATAGACTACATATTTTTAGTAACTAATACAATTTGGGAAGAGAAACGCACCTTGAAGTATTATGTGATTACTAATCCTCCCAAAGTATGATGTAATAATATTTTTATATAAAGAAGGATACTCAAAGGTTTTATAATTGCCAAACCTGGGACTTTTACAACTCCATGATAGTTTGAATTATTCCTACCCAAACAAAGAACTATAACTTTTTTACTACTTATCACTAAGATTATATCAGTTTTACCTTTAATATTATAAGTAATAAGTTGAAATAGACCACAAAGTTGGATAATCAGTGAAATTCATTTTCGAAGGCAATAATAGTGAGAAGAAAAAGCCTATTATCCCATTGGCTTTCTACTGTAGCATTTTTTCTTATGGGGAACTATGATTGTTTATGTCTAACAGTCTGTTTTCCTAGACACTTATTATGTTTTCATATGAGAACATGAAAACTACGCTACCTTGGATCGAATTCTTCCTCTAAAGTATGATTGCAATTGTGGTTTTTGTTAGGCGCATTCTTGGTTCCACCCCAAATTGCAATTTAATGTTTTTCTCATGTGCTAAATCTCGCATTTCCATAATTAAAAAGAAATATGTATTAAATACAAATCTTCGTCCTTGTTTATGAGCCATGGGAGGAAAAATGATTAATATGCGTGCATTTAATAATCGAAAAACGTGAATAAATGGGTGAAGAGGAAGCAAAATGGAATTGAGTGATATTACCATGGCTCTTGAATTATCAAAGGCCGATGCCTAGATATTATTTCGCTCATGAAAGACGCTCAAGTGGCAGTTAAATACTATATAGGCGATATACTTTACCTTTCCATTGTGATAAGATGGTGATTATCACCGCAATATCATAATTTGGGTGATAAAGCAACATACAATGATATGAGCTAAGATGGGACACAACTAACAGATAGGTGGCTTTTATGATACATTTTTCAACCAAGTCAGGCACAACAAATATCTAATATAGGAGTACATAACAAACATTTAGGGGTGAGTGAAAAGAAAAGGATTGTCCATATGGCGAGGCCAGCCTGATGAACATATTAGAAACCTGTAAAATCAAAACATTTCACACCATAGAGGGAGACCATTTGTGTAAGAGTGAGACAATTATATAAATATGGGTTAAAGTTATCTAGGTTCTTCTAAGGACTGAGAGACAGGATCTAAGTAGGAATAGTGCTTTATGTTAGGAGATGTGATGCATTTAGTAAAAATTGATTCACACAAAATAAAAATGCAAAATACTTAAATAGGTTGTGAATTTCTTGACACAACCCCAGAATACTCCAAATAACGAGTTTTAAACATATAATACCCCCAAAAGACTCACGAGGTGGCATAGAGCAATGCTCTCCTTAGCTGAAAGGCCATATCTTATATTAATAAGCAACCAAGAAAATCACTAGCTAACAAATTTTAACTTTGTCTCTGCTACTTGAGTAAATGCCAATGTACCTAACTAACTTTGGTGCGCTGATTCCAAAGCTGTGCTCAGATTTGTCCTACCACGTAAGGTTCCTGAGTTATGCAACTAGGCTACATGGCTCAGTTTGTCACCTTGTATCAATTAACGATATATAATTTTTAGGAGTTTGAGAGGAATGAGACATTACTTGGCAAAGGTTTGGAATCGGGGCACCCTATGTGGCATATTGTACGTCCTTTTGCACACCCAGACAAGATATATATATATATTACATATAAAAGACGTAGTCATCACCTAACTATAAATTTCCTTCAAAATGCATGAGACTCTTGCTCTTGCGCTTTTTCGTGGATAGAGGATCCTCCCGTTATAGGAACCAGCAGTAGTCAGCCATCATAGTTTCGTTGAACCGGCCTTTATACCTGATGTGCACCATTCCGATATCTCAGTGGAACCTTTTCCCATTTTCCTCACTAATATCCCTCATATTAGATGGAAAGAAATCTAGATGCAAATGCAAGAAATGCATCTTGAGAGACATCCGACACCCCATTCGTTGAAAGGCCTTTAGCATGTTGTCCACTAGTTCGTGATAGTGTTCAGCCGTATGATTACCAAGGAATTTCTACACTACATGGACAAATGAATCTCTTGCTGACAACTCAAGTGGAGTAAGTTTATTTCTGAACTCCCTATCACGTATTAATTTCCTTATCTCCGGCCCTACAAATATGCCAGCTTTAAGTTTAGCTTCGGTTTTCTTTGCACTAAATTTCTCTTTGTGATACTGGAATCCATCAGTATCATGGGCTATTGCTTTAACAAAATTCGTGATAAAGCTAAGTTTGATATGATGTAGTGGAAGGTAGATCTTCTGTGGGTATACCAAAGGCATGTGCTTCACAGTGTAGGATCGACTAACTATGTGTTCTCTTTCGGGCCACTTTTTGTCAATATTATGATTTCTGTCGTCACGGCTATTCCATAGGAAAAATAAGCACATATTATTTCTATATCCTAGTTGCAATCAAAGAAGTAAAGAAATTACTTTAAGATCACCACTCATATTCCAATTATGATGCGAGTAATAAACTCCTTCCAAAATAAATTTTATTGAGTCATATTTCTCTATCATACCAACAATACGTGCGAGAGGAATTTAATGAATTTGTTACCATTGTGTAGTAACACAGCTTTGAGGCTAGCAGTGCTTTCAGTCTCGATTTATCAGGTAAATGCTCGTTTTCTAGCTGATTAATAAAGCCATTAACATCAGTACAGAAGGAAGCACCGTCTTCTTCTTTATAGAAGGAAACTAAAGCCTCATGCATTTTACGGAAAGTAGATATTTTTGCCCCGTCTTCTAGCAGATTCCATTCCTCTAGTCTGGAGCCCAACAGTTCTGCGTTCTCCTTTGAAACTGACAAATCCCTCACCAAATCATTCAATCTTTCTTGGTTTTTCAACTGGATCTTCTTTTCCTTAGAATCATCCCTGTACATCGTCATTGTTATCCTCCTCTTCAGGCAATGAATCATCTTCTTTAACTACACTAGCTGATGAAGGAACTGGGATTGGCATCTCCATATTATGAGGGAATGGTTTTATAGCTGACTTAAAATCTGGATATAAAATCTTTGACTTGTTCTTATTTGAAAATCCCACAATATTTGTTATAGAAAATTAGCAACCAAAATCATGATTTGTTGGCTCGCGCCACACCATTGTTTCAACAAAAGGCATACCCGTCCGTTTGCCATTTAACTACTGTGTGAGCCCCGTATAACACACAATACAAGATTTATAAGGTGCCATGGCTTGTCTTGGTCACCAACTTTACAACCAAAATAATAATTGTATGCACTTTTTACTCTTTTAGCTCAATTTTTCCGCTGGTTACTTGGAGTATATCTTCCATAGAAATAATAAAAGTTGTCTGGGATATTTATACATCCTCCCCGATTCACGTTTTGAACTTAGTTTGTATATATCCTGTTATATACTTTTGTACAATCTTATTTCATTTTCAAATTAATTGAGAGATAAATCGGAAAGAAAAATGCAATTAATTACTGTATGTAAATACCGTTTCAACACCACTACTATAATGGCTAAATTTGACAACGTGATAAAGCAGGAGTATAACGCTGGAACCAAACACACACAACAAATCCTTCACTTCGGTAGCCAAAGCAACACTGCCTATATGTGTAACTAAAGAGTATGTGTTTAACTCAGCATTTTCGATTTAGTATAAATCACAAGCTAATACCGAAGTAGCAAAATCATTGTTTCACACAGAGTGATTTCAGCGCATTTCATTCCCAGTAAAAAATACCCATTCCACCACCTCGTTTATGAATTAATGCATTAAAACAAGGACACCTGTAATTATGTTCGCACCAAAGACTTAGGTATAAGTAGTGACCTGAGTAAATTTGCTGATGATACTAAGCTAGGTAGGGCCATTAGGGCTGATTCTGATGCTGTTGTAATGCAGGAGGAATTGACCATTCTGTCCAATTGGGCCGAGAAATGGTAAATGAAGTTTAACATAGACAAATGTAGTGTACTTAGTATAGGTAGAAATAATCCATTGAATAGTTATAAATTAAATGGCAGAATTTTAGGGAGGACTGATTGTGAGAGAGACTTGGGTATTTTGGTAAGTTCAGACCTTCGTCCTAGAAAGCAATGTCTAAATGCTAAGAATAAAGCTAATAGGATATTGGGATTCATTAGGAGGAGTGTAAGCAATAAGAGTGCTGAAGTCATTCTAAAACTGTATCTGGCGCTAGTTAGGCCTCATCTAGACTATGCAGTACAATTTTGGTCACCATATTATAGGAAGGATATTGATTTGCTTGAGTCTGTGCAGAGAAGGATGACAAAGATGATTGGTGGGCTAAGGAACTTACACTATGGTGAAAGGCTCAGAAAACTAAATCTACATACATTGGAAAGGAGAAGAGTCAGAGGGGAATTGATTGAAGT
Source organism: Ceratothoa steindachneri (assembly GCA_963969495.1). Classification (NCBI taxonomy): domain Eukaryota; kingdom Metazoa; phylum Arthropoda; class Malacostraca; order Isopoda; family Cymothoidae; genus Ceratothoa; species Ceratothoa steindachneri. The sequence continues at coordinate 142,962,397 of OZ018324.1, read as the reverse complement.
CTTCAAATGGGTAAAAGGATATAATAAAGGGGATCTGGGTAAGGTTCTTATACTTAGTGAACATGACAGGACACCTAGCAATGGGTTTAAGCTTGATAAGTATAGGTTTAGGAAGGAGATTGGGAGGAATTGGTTTACAAATCGTGGGTTAGATGAATGGAATAGGCTCACTAGGCATGTGATAGAAGCCTCCTCCCTGGGTAGTTTTAAGAATAGATTAGATAAATATATGGATAAAGCTGCTAGATGGGACTGACTTTTTTTTATGTACATATGTATATATTTTTCTAAGGAGTGGGAAGATTATATTTTGCGGTTGCATGAATGGACATAATCCTCTGGATGCATTTTATGTATATTGTAGATTAGATCTGACGAACTCCTGTTAAGGGTGACAATGTTGATGACTTTTCTCTGGTAAGAAATCTTTTGTGTGTTGAATGGAACAGGAGCTGCCAAGTGTAGGCCATGAATGGTCTTTTGCAGTCTCCTTCTTTTCTTATGTTCTTATGTTCTTATAATGATGGAGCTTTGTGTACTGTATCATCTCTTGAGTCAGGCATCGTTCCTGAGTAAAAAGCCTCAAGCTCTACCCTCACTAACCTCCTCCTTGCAAAGCTATCATCCAGTATATTGTAGAATGAACTTCCTGTTAGGTCAGCCCTTTCCCACTCTGGTATATGCTTTTTACAAGTCCTTTTTCATTTATTGTTCCTTAATGGTTGTAACTCCGCAGAAAATCTCCTTCAAGACCCTATTCACACAACTCTTCATACTATAAATATCACTTATCCAGAGATTTTCGATCCTTCCATCTTCGCACATCATTCCTTCATAGGTTCATTTGTACTAATCTAACTCGAGAACTTTATTTTTCCCTACCCCACTATACTGCTCTACCATATATCAACATGTAACCTTCATAATCTCTTACTCATTTCTGCCAAATTCAGGTTCAATCCCTTAGCATTCACTTTCGCTGTAATCGCTCCAGAGACTTTACTATTATTCAAAAGTATGCGGTTGTAATCCGCTTCATCTACGTCACTTTATTATCCATTTATACCGCTTGTTGTGTTTTTGCTACACAAAATCTGCCCACATTGTTCAGGGCAAGTATGCAAACAGGCACATGCAGCAACCTCAAGACAGCAATTAGTTACAAGCAGAGGGTTAGCGGAAGTGGTTAGGCTTTTTTCAGCTCTCTTCAATTGAAAGAAAAGCTTCAGCTCCATTTTGACTGGGCCACTTTTTTCGAATATCATGTCTTCATCATTTAAAAGGTATGTACCAATTATCTTGTGTGCTACCCTGATGAAGGTTATGTATGTGTATCTTTAATGGGTAGGAACATAATAGATGATTGTATTAATAATTCTATCCAAAATAAAGTTAATTTTATGACAGCTAAAGTTCGAAAAAAAATTATGTTACATTAACGTAAAATCAGCCCTATAGGGAACCACACTTGTTGCATTTATGCAACTATACGAATTATATGTACGAATATAAGTTTTATCGGGAAGAATACCATTTAGGGAAAAACAATTTAATGGCATTGTTGGCAGCACTTTTAATCAGGTTAGAAATCTGAGGCACGTTATGGAGTGTGCCCGTACTAAGATCCCCCCAAATAAGCTTACTACACGCTGGTTTCACTGAAGGTTCGAAAGGGTTGATTCAAGGAGAGAAGTCCGCATCCTTTATACAGGTTGCTCCCCTATGCTTGGCGTCCTCGGTCTGGTCTTGTTGTTGATTCCGTTGTTCTACCTCTTGTCATTGGGCCTGGTTCTGCTGCTTTTGTTCCTCTCCGACGTCTTCCTAAAACAAATGGTCTTCGTTGATGGAGACGTCTTGAAGAATATCGCCCTCCCACAAAGGATCTGGTTCTGTAGGAGCTGGAGGACCACTTGCCATAGGGATTTCGCGGGATGGCAAGATTTTCGGGTTGGCTACATTGAGAACCATGGGGACGGACATACCAGAGAGGAGTATAACTCCTATCATGTCTGTTCAGGGCCAAACTTGCGAGCATGGAAACACATGATGTTTTGGGGGGTTTTCAATATTGTAGGCCCCGAGTTGCGCGGCCGCTTCCTCGAAGAACCGGTATAAATTTTGAAGTTGTAGGGCTTCAGGAGCGGCGGTATCGTCGGCACGAAGGAGAACTAGAAGATCGTGATTTAGGGAAGAGATCATAGGTCTAAAAAGAGAAGAGGGAAGCACTAAGGTCTAATTCCGGTGTAGTTTGACGCCTATGAGCAAGCTCCCTTAGCACGCGTTCCACTGGCAGAAGTCTGCCCCCTCCGGCCTGCTCTGCCTCTGTAAGCCACCCTGGTGGATTGTCTTCCTCTATGCTGGTATTATTATTGCTACCCATATAAGGTAATTCAGGAAACCAGTTGTAGCCTTAAGAGCATTTTGGCTTAATATAAGAGTAGTATCCAGCGTTGCCCTCTCCCTAGCATCCACCAGTGCTGGACCCCAGCAGATATTGAGTACGACAAAATCAAGACGGATTCGTTCAAAGAGATGGCCGTACTCCTCGTCCTTGAAATACCTTCGTTATTTGTAGAGAGTGACGATTGTTGCAATGTCCTCACGGTCCCTGCTTTTGAACCTCACGGATCCCAAATTTTCCATCAGTTGAGCAACAACCTTATCGTAGCGAGTAGGTGAATCAGGTTGATTGGGCCTGCAAATGTTAAGAGGTGGCCTACCCCTATCTGCCTGGACCAGTGAGGGGATCTGCTGAAGAGGATATCCGATTCCTGGTGGGAGTTCTCTTCCTAGTTCTGGGACTCGGGTGTTTTTGGGACCTGCGACCAACTAGGCTCAGGTTGTCAGGGTCCCACCAGGCCTCCTGCCGCGGCTGTTGGAGACACAGAGTGATGCATCGAAGGCCAAGCGGAATTTTTTATGGTCCTGGCTAATTTTGACTAACCTCGTGAGACGTTGTAGTAACGTTGATATGAGCAATTCTCCACTCACTCTCAATAGCCTGCTCAAAGTCTCCCGGATGGTAGTGTTCCTGTGCCAAGTTCTTGGGTCTCGTGATAAGTTGCTTCTTCGGCATTATCCTCACGGGTTCCCAAAATTAACGATTAAACGAAAAGAGAAGGCACTGTCTTAGAAGAATAGTCACCTTTTCACTGCACGAAAGCAGCATGGGATTAGAACACTGTTCTGGGAGCAAAATATTTTAACCGTGCACTGGCCTTCAAAGAACAGACTGATAAGGTTTCCCGCTCCCTCGGTCCTCTCATAGTCACAGTGGGGGTAGTACTCCAACTGGATTACTTATTTATTTTGAGAATATATAAGAGGTTTTAAAAAAAATTTTGATTTCAAAAGTTATATAAATTTAACTGTTATTAAAGAAAACTTTTTTGAAAAATGGCAAAAATAATTTTGATCGTCTACCCGCGATCAAAGAACAGACTGATAGGGTTTCTCGCTCCCTCGGTCCTTTAATAGTCAAAAAAGGACCTAAGAGGGAAAGGGATAAATAGGGTTCGGTCCGAGGACCGTGCGGGAAACCCAGTCAGCAGGATTTTAGGTAGTTTTATTTATTATATGAAAAATTAATGGAGGAATAGTGAAAGGTTTTTAGAAATTACAATAAGGGAATTAGAGGATAATAACAGTAGGATCTCTTTGAGAAGTTAATCTCGCCTAATATTATAGTAGATAGCCATTTTATCTGACTAAATATGAGCTCTGAGATAAAAAATAGGGGAGACCAGGGCGGCAAGATACTCTAGCAAATATATATTTGAAAGTGGAGGAAAGTTGGAGGCAGGCTAAAAAATGTTGGAGAAACCAAATTTTATGCCGATGCCCCTGAGGGAGGCGTCGAAAAATATTTTCAACCTATTGGCACGTTAAAACTTCCAAAAAGATCTTACGAGTATGGATAAATGGCTTATAAAGATTAGACAAAGTGTTTCGAAGTAAACACAACTCCATCCCCCAGAACTGAGTTCTAAATAAATTTATACCTAATTAAGAAGTCTAGCTAGTCTGGACAAACCAATTGGAAGATTGAGAAGTTGTAGCCTTTTAGAGACGCAAAAAATATACAGCTGAGCTACATAATAACTTTAAAGCATTACTCTTTGTATTTACACTGTGCTACAAATTTTCAATTGCTCTATCGCTTCCAATAGCATCGTGTCACACATGCCTAGTGTAAATGGCCTTTAATGGAATATAGAGAGGTTTCACAAACTTTTATTAGAAATATGTATGTAAACTCCTGAACCTACTCTTCCTCACGTTGAATTTTTTCCAACAAATCTTGCTATATGATGTTACTCGTTGCGTCTTTGTAACAATGATTTTTTTAATATAACTTTTTATCAAACAGGATCCACATATCTGCTCACACTCTATTTACTCCATCAAACACAAACTATTCTTTCATTCACGTTCATTTTTTCTCACATAGCGCAGGTATTGCAATCTAAGGGTATTAATGTCACTAAGTATCAATCTCTTCTTTTACACATCACACATACCACAAAAATTTCACTCAACTCTCACATTAAAGCAGATTAACAAGCCTAAAGTGAAGGGGTGAGCGATGACCCTAATCATTACACCCAATGCGCAAAGCGATCGTGGCATACACCTAAGGGACACAAGTTTCCCGTTCAGCTTACCCCTTTCCTCGATTAGTCACCTTTGAAAATACCTGCCAAAGGTCTTAGTGGTGTTCTGCTGATTTCTTCTTCTTTTTCTATACTTCCACATATATGTTGTAGCAAGCCTTACCATCTTCGTCTCTGCCGATAATTTGTAGGAATAACCTAATTGTGGCACTTGGAACCTCGAAGGGATCATCTATCTTAAATCCCCAAATGTTCTTACTACTGACCACTGTTCTCCTAGTAAGGACATCTGTACAATATAGGCCAGTGTACACAATCTGGTCAATCTTTCTCATGGAGCTCAAAGAATGAAACCAATCAATTTCAATTAATTGCTTTAGATTCGCCGGTTGTTCCAAAATATCTTTCGTAACATGGTATATAAATCATTTATTTTAATGTCTTAATGAAATTCGCTGGCTCATCAGATAATTATGAGTGGCTGAAATTATTTTCCTATTTTATGAGTTATAAATCAAACGATAATTTATAATGATCAGAGACACGCATAAGTTTGGGAATTTGAGTTTAAATTTTTGTTCACTTGACTGATTAACTCCACTCAATTTCCAATTAAAGCTGATTTGGCTATTTTTTTTAGACATTTCTCTGTGATTCATGTTGTCCGAACTCACCTTGTAGAATTATGTCTTGTTTAATATATTTTTTGTCTTCAATTCCCTTCCATAGTTTTTAACTCTTTTCTCTTTGAGTTTTTTTTTACTTGTCATGCGCTGTTCACTCTTGTTTTTCTTTTGCTTTTTCAAATCTTGTTTTAAGTTGTCTCCAATTTTTTCTTTCTTCACCCTTTTGCCTTGTTATAGCTTGCTTTTATTCAATTTAATTCATTTACTAGGCCTTTAGTCTTCAAGTTTACTAGACCAAAACGACCAAATGAAAAGAGAAAAGAAAAATATTATGTGCGAAAACCAACGAGAGCATTTTTGCATAAACTTACCCGGAAGAGATCTGTTAAAGAGGTGACGTTAGAGGAGGCATTAGTGTGTGTAAGATATAAAGCTGCAGATCTTTCTTCAGGCATTGGGGCATAGAAGGGACGCACTCGTTAAAATTTCAGCTCTTGTTTTACCTTAAACGAGTATACGAAAACGTTACTCGTATTACGCCTTTTTCAATAGTAAATGTTTACGGATGTTCTATTATAGTTTTTGTCTTTCTTAAGCCTTTTCGTTGTTTTTCTTGTTAAGGATGTTATTTTCTTGGGAGTTATTATGTCTTTCAGTTTTCGCAAGTTTCTTTACCTCGTCTCCTTTTCTTTCCATTTAAAGTCATTAAGCCTTCCATCACTCTGTTTTTCCTATGTTTGCTGTGATTGGGTATATGGTGGCAACTGCTGTGGTAACCTTAAAGTTTGCTAAAAGGTAAAGTTCAATCTGCTCCATTTTGTAATTCAAAATATTAAACAATACCTATGAAGAGCCATTGCCACTAGACTCCAATCCTTTTAGCATTATTGTTTGGAATACCCTATCTTATCATTGTCGAAGAAAGTAATTAACTGTAGATGGGCAAAAAAGCAAACATCATCAAAATGCGGGTGTGATGAGTACAAAACTGAAGTGGTGATGTACCACCCTACGAAGAGCTTTTGATTGCTCAATGATTACCATCATCATCAATGGATGATAAGATGAGATGTAAGGAGGTAATAAAAGAAAGTGTTATTATTAAAATGACTTTAAAGAGAAAGAAATATTTGAAAATCAACCCTTACATTTGATAAATGATGCTACGATAATAAATTTAGAATAAAAATCACTCCCTAACTACATATTTCCAAGCATTATTTGATAACTAATCTTCAAACTGGTCCCTAAGATCCTTAATAATTAATTGACTGGTTTTCGTTAGAAAACAATCTATCCTCTATTTCAAAATGGGCTATGGACCAGGTTAAAGAAAGTTAAATTTATTTGTTTAAATCAATAAAGAAATCTGATTAATGAAGATTTTACCTGGGTAATCGAGGCAATTTTGAGTATTTAAGAACCAGTTCGCATTTAGAATTAATGTCTTAAAGGAAAATTTAGATTTAATTACAAAATTCTGGTCAATATAGGCATCATTAAAATACTTCTCCCTAAGCTCTTACGTATTTTGTAATTAAGTAGGAGCAAACTCCAATATGTTGTAAATGATTAAAAAAGGAATTCTCTTTGATTCTCCATTCATATCCGTCTAATATTATAGTTAAAGGCCATTGCATTGCTCATACAATTCCAAAGTATTCGATCTACGGTAAGCACTTTTCATTTGGTCCATTTATTAAGTAGAGTCGGATTAGCTTCCCAACTTATTTTCTCATAAGAGATAAACAAATGGCAATATCTCTCTAGAGTTTAAAAAGGGATTATAAAGTAAAATGGGGAGGTTATGGGTAGTGAGCTTATATGTAGGATTGATTTTACGAGAAATAACTAGTTTACATTTTTTTAGACCACGTTATATAAGCGAGGATATGAAAATCTCCCCTCCATTTTCGTTTTTAACTTTAATGTATATCCATTCAGTATATTTATCGTGATTTCGTAATAATACCTTTTTGCCTTCATGTTCATGGAAGGAAGTTATCTTGAAAGTAAAAGAAACCGGTATTTTTTCGATATTATTTTGTCCTTTAAATTTTTTTTTCTTAGAAAAGGTACGACGCGAGTTCTGAGACTCATTATAGTATATGAGCGCCGTTCATTATGCCGCAACGCATTTGATTTGGTTGTCTTTGTTCACTCAAAACAGTTTTTCCATAGTTTCAACCTAGCTTTTTAAACCTAAAACCTGAATGTATGGTAATTGAATAAAATTTCACTGATATTTTTCTGCCTCGATATTTATAAAAGTGTATAAGTTCGGACACCATTTAGGGAAAAGTCAAAAGAACATTTTATATATTAAAGTGATTTGAGTTTTTCCAGTCACCATATAAATCGAAGGCTGTGTAGGTTAGCGTAAAAAAAGTAGAAAATTTCCTGCATAGGGGGTTCAAAGTTAACCTAGTGACTTTCCTTCCAATCATTCAAAGTATACGAACCACCAAAATTGTTATTTGGTATTTCTTTAATATCGCAATTGTTCTGCATTAACTATTTCTCGTTTTATTTAGTATTTGGAAAATTTTTCTTAAATTATAATATTTCCAACTATTTGATTTTAAGCTGTTTGTGTAATATTTATATAATTATTCAATAATTCTTGTTTTAAGCCGTGAAATAAAAAATAAAAAATTTTGGTTATTTTTTTCTAAGTGGCTGAACAATTTGTTTGGAGGAAGAAATTTTTTTAATTGAATTACGTTTCGTTTGATCATCGCAAACATAGGAGAGCAAACACCTTGAGGGTCTCTTTACTTTGGCTTTTCGTGATATTCGATGCAACATGAGTGTCAAGCTTCATTTTCCGGATAGTACAATTTCAGCTTTTATTTATTTAGATGTAATGGATATGAGCATCAGATTTGACTAGTAGTAAGACTTATTTATATGCTGCATATGTCAGTTATTTGGCCTTTATTTAAAATCATAGTGCGTATTGTGATAAATAGACACGTCTTACGAAAAATACTCATGCTTTGCCACAGCCCCTTCTCTGGAGCTGCTTTCGGGCACCTCCCTTTTTCCAGCGGCAGTCCCGTCTTTTCTTTGCAAGGGGACTGCCAAGAAAGCCAGCAGGCAGCCCATTGCCGACCGCCCCTCGTGTAAGCGGCTCGGTATGGCAAACCCCCTTAGGGGGGAGAGTGAAGCCAGGCCCCTTCAGACGCTTTCCTCAAAAGACCTGCTGGCAAAGAATATTGAAAATTGCCTCCACACACAAGAGTGGCGACACTGCCAAGGGAACCTGCGATGTCCTGGGAGGGGATGGCCAAGTGGAGGCCCCTCCTGTGATAGACATGGTCCTTGAGGAAACCCAGCCTCAGACGGAAGGGCCTTCCATGGGGAGGAATCCGGGCTCGGCGCCAAACACTGAACCCAAATCCGCCCCTATGCAAGGTCCTCCTCAAACGGCTAAGGTTTCTGATGCAGTAAAAGGAGGGGAACGATCTCCTCCGGACGGTGCCCCTGCGACCACCAGGACCTTCTTAATTTCGGAGAAGGACCTGGCTGAGGCCTGTCCATCTGGGTAAGGGGCTTTTGCCGGTGGATTTGGGAAGCGGGTTCATTCCTCGCCCTCCACTCCAAAAAAGAAAAAGACTAAGACAAAAAGACAAAGAAGACTCGGGGCTCCTCTTCATCCGCGGGGGCTGCGGGGAAGGATGGATCTGCTGCCACTTTGGCAAGCGACCAAGCCAAAATCGGCACATCCGGCCCCTCTTCCCCCCATCCCTCGGGTGCAGAGCCACCGAATATGTCATAGACCAAAAGTGCGCAGTGCGGAGCCTGCTGGCAAATGCAGCGAATCCCGACGAGGCGGCAAAGATAAGTGCTCTTCGAAAAATTCCTAGCACCCTGGTGAGTGTGACGCCGAACTCTACCATGAACTTTGTAAAAGGAGTATTTTATGCGAGGAAACTCGTTGACTACTCCATAGAGGACATCACCTTAGAGTTAGCCAACCATAGGGTGATCAAGATCAAACGTGTCATGAAAAAACAGGGAGGGGCCTTGAGACCCACCCCTTCACTATTCTTCATTTTAGACTGTGACAAGCTCTCTGACTCGGTGCGTGCCGGTTGGTACCGCTACCGCGTGAAGGCAATCGTGCCACTGCCACAGCGGTGCTATTACTGTCACCGCTTCGGCCAGACGAATCGTTCTTGTAGACGTGCAAAGTCGGGGTCAGCGAAGTCTGTGTAAATTGCTCTAAGGCCGCACTAGATAAGTCTAAATCATTTGTGGCCAAGTGTGTCAATTTCAGAGAGCCACACCCCACTTCTTCGAAACAATGTGGTGCTTATCTCCTTGACAAAGAAATCCTAGCCGTTCAGGCCCAGAATCGACTCTCATTCCGCAAGGCTAAGGACTTAAGCCTGGCGCGCCCGGCTCTGCCTCGCACGTCATATGCCTCAATAGTTAGAATGGCACCCTATGCTCCTGGCCCATCCAGGCCAACGAGCACGTTTGTTTCCGCGCCCATTAGGAGCCCTTCTGCGGGCTCTACTCACCCGGGTGCTTCCCTGATAAAGCTGGTGGCAAAAAGGGTTCACACCCAGCCCAGGCTAAAATCACGGCCCCCCCCTTCTTCCCCCATCGGGACCGTTTCCCGTACGGCGATACGGCCACGCGCCTCCACCGAGTCGTTAGATTCACAGGAGGCAAAACACCTAGAGTTGGTCGTTAGGCCATCTTCCGGGTTTCCTAAAGCTTGCCCCCGAAAAAAAGAAAAGCAACAAAGGAGCTTCAGCTCCTTCGCCTACGCCTAGAGGTGGGCGAGTAGCTCGGAGACGGTGATCCTCGAAACGAGGGCCCCCCGCCTCCGAAGCCGCAACGCCCGCCTAAGGTTTCGAGGCGGAGGGAGAAAAAGACTCTCATGGCGAGCCCAACCTCCCCCAATAAGTCCTCGAAGTCGAAAGCGCCTTCAGCGCTCTTTTTCGGCCAACAGCGCCCATGGTTTTGCCTCCGGGAAGCGTTCGGCCATTCCCGTAAGGGTGTTCTGTTCGAGCAGGGCCTCCGCGTCTCCTCCGAGCTAGGCCTGAAGGGCATACTTCTCCAATGGAATTGCCGTGGACTCCAGGCCAACTAGAAGGATCTGCGTAGGCTCGTCTCGTCACGTTTTCGGTTAGCTATCTTTTTGCAAGAGACCATGCTAGGCGCGTGCCCCCTGCGCTCCCATCCCGTGGTATAAGGGTCCTGCGACCCTACCACCACGGGATAGCCGGTTTGGGGAAAGCGTTGTTTACACCCAGCATGATGTCTCCGTTCTTTCTTTCTCTTTAGATACCTCCTTTCAGGAAGTGGCTGTGCAGCTGCACCTGGATAGGGGGTATACTATCATTTCTGCGTACATTCCACCGTCAGCTGACTTCGACGCGGGGAACTTCCGCCGCGTCGTGGCACGGTTGCCGAGGCCCTTTCTCTTGCTTGGAGATCTGACCGGCAGGTATCCTCTCTGGGGAGATTACTCAATAAATCCCAGGTGACAGGTCCTTGCCGATCTGATCGAAGAGCTTGAGATAGGTGCCCTAAACGTGGAAGAGTTTACGCATTACTGTCCGAGAACCACTTCATTTTCTTGCCTTGAGTTTGATTAAGGGGTGGTCGATGACCTCCATGGTAGTGATCACTTTCGTATTCAAGTATCATTTTCAGGGCAACTGCCGCCTGAGAGCCCACCTTGGTGGTGCTTGGCGCGGGTGCGGTGGCATGTATTTCAGGAAATGACTGAATTCTCTATCTCAGTCGAGGAGTTTAGCTCGGTAGATCAGGCTGTTGAGTTCTTTTCCGGCAACCTCATTGCCGTGGGCCAGTATACTATTCCTAGGACGTCTGGCCGTTTTGCACGACGACCACTCCTATGGTGGTCGGCCAAGTGTGAGACAGCCCTAAAACAGAAGCGTTATGCCTACATGCGCTATAAGCGCCGCCCGAACGATTTCACTGTCGCTGAATTTCGTCGGGCTAGGGCTATGTTCCGGTATAATTAGAAGCACGCCCACCGCTCTTCTTGGCGGGCATACTTGTCTTCACTTAACTGAAAGATTCCTTTAGCAGAGGTGTGGAAGCGAGTCAAAAGGATTCGGGGCAAGTTCCCGCAGGACTTCCCTCCCGTTCTCTATGAGAATGGGACCGCAATCCCGGACCCCGTGTCTGTGGCGAAATCCTTAGTACCTGCTATTTCCGCATTCTCTAGCTGGGATGTTGCTCAGCCAGAAATCAATACACGTCGTCATGTCGCGGAAGGTCACCGGCTGGACTTTAACTCCAGAGGCGGAGAACCGTTCCACGACAATTTCACTGTAAATGAGTTGCGCTCCGCTCTCGCTTCGTGCGCGGACACCGCCCATGGTCCGGACGATGTTCCGTACGCCATGCTTCGACACCTAGGTGAGCGAGGCATGGCCTTTCTGTTTGATTTTGTTTAACAGGATCTGGGTGGAGGGTCTTCTCTTAGACTCCTGGCAAATCGCTACTGTGCTCGCCTTTCGCAAACCGGGAATAGATCACTCTACTCCGACTGGTTTTCGCCCAATCTCTCTAACCTCTTGCGTGTGCAAGTTGATGGAGAAATTGAAAAATGTTAGATTAGCCTTTTTTCTGGACAGCGGAGGCCATCTATTATCTGTACAGTGCGGCTTCCACAAGTTCCACTCCACGTCGGATGCTCTGCTCCGAATGGAAAATGCCGTCTGCGAGGCTTTCCTTCGTAGACAGCACTACGCCACGGTCATTTTCGATCTGGAGAAGGCCTATGATACCGCATGGTGATACGCTTTTATGTAGAATCTTCACACGATAGGGAGAGGGGACGCCTCCCAATGTTTATATCTGAATTTTTGTGAGATCGTCGATTCCGCGTACGGGTGGGAGAAGCCCTCTCCGGCCCAAAGGAGCAGGAAGAGGGTGTCCCGCAAAGAAGTGTCCTCAGTGTCACACTCTTTGCTCTAAGCATAAACGGCATCACCTCGGTGCTACCGAAAAATGTTCTCGCTACGCTCTACGTGGACGACCTTTCGATCTCTTTTGCCGCGGCCCAGATGCCACCTCTGGAGCGTCGACTCCAACAGGCATTGAACCGCGTCTCTCGCTATGCCGAAGCGCACAAGTTTCGGTTTTCTTTGGCCAAGACTAAGGTGGTGCACTTCTGCCGCCATCCACGGCTTCACCCCAACCAAGATTTGTTTTTTAATAGGTTGCGCCTGGATGTGGTGGAATCGCACCGTTTCCTTGGTCTTGTATTTGACCGACGCCTCACCTGGGAGGCTCATATTCGCAGCCTTAGGGTCTCTTGTACCCGCGCCATGGACATTTTTCGTTCCGTGACGTTCAGCGCTTAGGGCGCTGATAGGGCTACTGCCCTACTTTTTTATCGATCCTTTGTTTGTTCGAAGCTAGAATACGCATGCGAGTTTTATGCATCCACAGCCGTACATTTATTGTGGAAGGTGGATTCGATCCACCACACTGGCCTTCGCCTTGCGACCGGTGCCTTCCGCACTTCCTCCATTGAGAGCCTGTTGGTCCATGCTAGGGAGATGCCACTCACTCTGCGCCGCGTGCAGTGCATCACTCGCCTGTACGCGCGAGCCCGGTGCCTCCCTCAGTCGCCAAAATCTCTCACTGCTTCCGCAGCTTATCTCGATGGTGCCTATGCCGCCGAGAGACGCCAGTTATACCCTAAGCCCTTTGGGTCTAGTGCCAGGAAACTCCAACGAGAGCTAGATATAGCTCTCGGACCGGTGGCGCCCCTGGTTCGGCCCAGGACACCACCCTGGAGGGTACCACATTTGGCTATTTGTGGCGACGCCTCTGCTCCCAAAGCTTGTACGGCACCGGAAGTATTGCATTCGACCTTTTCGGAGCACACCTCGTGTCACGCTGGAACGGTGCCAGTGTATACGGATGGCTGCAAGGGTTAAGAGGGGGTTGGCTTCCACGCCGTATCCCCTCTGTTTGAAGTCAGCGGTGCTATACCAGGCGCTGCGTCTGTCTTCACGGCTGAGCTGGCGGCAATACACCCCTCGGTATGGGAGATTACGCGACGTGCCTGGTTCGAAGACCGAATTGTGATCTATAGCAACTCACAAAGCGTCCTGAGTGCTCTCGGGGCATTGAAATCTCCTTTTTTTTCTGGTTCGCGATATCCGTGACACCATGGTTTTGGCGAGCCGGGCAGATGTCGAGTCCCCGAGGACTCTGCGACTGGACCAGCGTTTCGCTCTTCCTCACACCGACTACATGGCAGGAATACGGGCAGCTCTTCGGACTGCTTGGCAAAGAAGATTGGAGACGGTCGAAGGGAACTTAAAGTTGCGTGCCATTGCGCCGCGACGCTTCTAATGGACCTATCCCCCAATGCTTCGACGGCTTCAGGTGGCTTTCTGTCGTCTCCGAATCGGACCCACTCGTGTGACGCATCGCTATTTGATGGAGCGCTCGCCTGCGCCCTATTGCAACAACTGCGTCGTCCCACAGACTGTTCGGCACATTCTTGTCGAATGTCGCAGTCTGGGTGATCTTCGAGCACGTTACCTGTCCCGGTACCGGGATGGGTGGGGTCGCTACCGCGTGTCCCTTGTACTCGGGTCAAGTGCGTGCATGATGACTGGTGGACTGATAGACAATTTTGGGGAGGCCGGCCTTCTTCCTTGTATTTAACTTGTTTTTTGTTATTGTTGTTTGTCTGTTTTTTTTTGTAGGTCGCAGGCTTCTGCACCGGGGGGGGGGAGAGGGACCTACCCTCAACGCCGGAGCTTGCTCCCTGGTTGTCATCCGTTTTTTATTGTTATTGTTGTTAAAAACTTTATTTTAAAGTAGCCTAGAACTGTGCTGTGTGTTTGCGGCGACTTATGCCCAAGTGGGCAGTCGCCAGATAGCCCCTTGAAAAAAAAAAATCCACGTCATTACAAGGCGTTTTAAACAAGTTTTAAAAACTTTTTGGGTGTGAATGGGTGCATTAGTTAATGTTTCCATTATTTTGTCCAACCCCTGTATATATCATATCGCATTAGCAGGATTCATTCGTTTAGATCGAGCGTCCTTCCTCTAAATTGTCTATTAGATTCTCGCCATTCCGTATGTTTCTTTTCTTATTTGTTTATTTTTTGTCAACTTCTCCCCTTCTATCCATATTTAATCCTCTCTGTATTATTCTTCTCCGTTTTGCTATAATATTTGTCCTCTGGTCACTCACTTTTGGATGTGTGTGTTCTTTTGCAAGCATGCGTTCCCTGTTTTTTTTATAATAACTCATAGTGACTGCTGGTTTCAATGTTGTTTCTTGTTTTCTATTACAATCCTTATGATATCTTAACCTTCCTCTGCCTTACCTCATATTTTCCACACCTATCGCTGAAACAATTAAACATCAATTAAACTCCACCAAAGTGGGTTAAAGGAAAATGAAAAAGATAAGAGGCTTCAGTCCTCCCACCCCCCCTTCCCATATAATATAATATAATATAACAAACTCTCGTCTGCCGGTTCTATAGGCAGGTGATTTGAACATATGGACATAAAATTAACATACATTGTTGTATTTCTTACAGCTAAAACAATCTTGATCATTGTTCTTAACTGAAAATTATAATTGTCAATTTTACACACCGAAAGTGAACCAATAGGAAACATTGGTTCACATTGGGTAAAAATTTGTTCATTTGTGGTATTGAGTGGAAGATATTAATTTTTCGAAATATAGATTTTCGCTCTATGTACCGTTGGAGTTTCATTTAAATTTCCTCAATAGTTAAGATCAAAACTACATATGTAATGAAGACCTAGACTGGGTGAAATCTGTCAAGTGCGATGGGAGAATTCTTTGGTTGTTTTCATGTGAAGTGGTCAGGTTAGGCCTAAGTTGAGATCTCGATGAAGGGTGGTACTGGAGTTAATACAGAAGGGGGAGTGTTAGGCCTTATTATCTTAGGCCTTATTTATATATATGAAATAAAAATACTAACTTTACTTGGTATTACATTCCATTTATCCAATTGTAATAATTTTGTCTTTCCATTGACTATCTGCCAATGACGTTAATTGTGATTTTTTGCCTAAAGAATTTGGTTAAGGTTTTATTTTTTACCAACTGGAATCTTCAGCTATAGAAAATGCTCTTACTATATTTTTTAATTCGAGTTTATATCATGTAATTGAATTAGAATTATACTATTTATTTCATTTTAAATGTAGGGTTTGTTCTCTGTCTCAAATAATGTTCGACTAATGTATATCGATGGAAAGCTTGGCTTTTCGTTTTGAGCCCCAAATCTATACTGTCAGCAAATTGAGTAAGCAAATACTTTTCTCAGAAAAAAGGCCAAATAAAGGCACAAACATCGATTTCATAATGTTGCACTGTGAGTATATATATATATATATATATATATATATATATATATATATATATATATATATATATGATAAATAACACCCACAAGGAAAAGGGAAAAACGATGCAGAGCGCTTTCGTCTTTATTCTAAAGAGGTCTTTTAGAATAGAGACAAAAGCACTCGGAATCGTTTTTCCATTTTCCTTGTGGGTGTTATTTATCATAAATCTGACTCAGGTGTAAGTTATGAGTTTTTTTTCATATATATATATATATGTTAAGCAGCTTTGCCGCTAACATTATTCCTTCCTTTATATGATTAGAGAATCAGTGTTTATGTCGTTAAATATCTTTGCTAATATAATATAAATTGTGCCAAAATGCCTGTTACTTATAATAGAAAATACAAGGATTATATATATTTATACTTTAACCAAAACTAAACTATTTAGATAATCTATTCAGTAAATGAGCGCATCCTTATCGAAGGATTAAATGATAAGAACGCAGTTAGCATTATAAAGAAAATCGTGCTGACAATTAAAATATAATACGTCACAAAAGTAGTTATTTGATCTCGAAAAGATCGGTCCTTCTGAAAATCATCAAAGTGATCATTCCACGCAGTAGCCTGAATTTTGGTGATAATAGTTACTTGGAAAGTCACAAAATTTAGGACTTGTCTATTGATTGGTAAATCAATGTGGGATGAATTTGGGAATTGGGTGGGTTTGATTCAAGGTTATTCCATCTGGGTGACAAAATAAAACAGATTCAGAAAGGATTGAACAACATTCTAAAATCAGAAAACGTATTTTTATATGATAAACTGAATGATTCACAAGACAGGTATAAATACTTTGAGTTGATGATAGGGATATCCATAAATCCTTACCTAAGCTAAGTTGCATGAGTTGATTCTTTTTTATTGAATTTATAAGGCATCCGGGTACTGGTTTTTTGGTGACTAGTTCATAGGGGCAACGCTTTTGACAGAGAATTATAGAGGATGTAGAATAGGACAAATTACATTAATTATAGCATCAGCTTCATGATATTTAGTGATGAAAGTCCAACGGAGAGAAATATAGATGTGGTAATTTGTGATGTTTTAAAATAAATATGGCTCATAAAGTTATTTTGATACGGAGTCGAGAACAGATGTAGATGGTAGACATCAAATGTTGCCAAAGCAAATAAAGGTATCATAAGCACATAGATACCTGGTTCTAGCCATCGTATGGTCGACCTACACTCGAAGAATTGTTTTTAGTTCATGTTGTATATGGGGAAAATGGTTTTCCAT
The DNA here is from genome assembly GCA_963969495.1 of Ceratothoa steindachneri. Taxonomy (NCBI): domain Eukaryota; kingdom Metazoa; phylum Arthropoda; class Malacostraca; order Isopoda; family Cymothoidae; genus Ceratothoa; species Ceratothoa steindachneri. Next base: position 142,945,500 of record OZ018324.1, on the reverse strand, counting down.
ATGTCAATTGAGCACCTTGTGAGAAATGTCTTTAAACTGAAAATGGTATGAGGTTGAAGCTGGTTTAGTGCAGAGAAGCGTTTTGGGCTCATCTCTCTTTTTTTAATGGTTTTAATTTTGGTAAGGTACTTGTCCATTTGTTTCATCTGATTACTTATTAATCGTACCATTTCTAAATGACGTTCATTGTTATGGTATAAATTTAGTAGATTAGTTTATTTGCTTTGGCAACATTTGATGTCTACCATCTACATCTATTCTTGACTCCGTATCGGCAGCTTCATAAAATAATCGTTTGTTATGGTGTCAGTTTTTCCCGACATTAATAAAGGCGGAGTTATGTAGGTAGGAGCTAAGGGAGAGCTAAGGCGGATCCCTAACACACAAAGAAACATATTAGACTTATATAAATAGTTATTCTTCTAAAGTATTCATTTCCCTCATTATTATTGCAAGAATTTGATCAAATATGATGTTATATTTTTCTTATCAAGTAAATGAGATAGAAAGGTAAGAAATAAAGAGAAAAAACGAATTAAAGACTAAAGCGGCTGGAAAGGTTAGAATTTATTACTACTGGTGCTTATAAACTCCACCAAAGGGGGTTAAAGAAATATAAAATTGATGTATTGATTTACAATAATACCAAGAATATAGGAGGTTATTCTCTCGACTGTGCAGTTTGCCATAAGGGATACTTTGGGCAAAGTGGAAAATTACTAAATGTTCATTTGTCCGAACAGGAGTCTATTATTAGAAGAAGTGAAAGGCAATAGTGCTTTCTTTGTTCACATATCTGAATATGGTAATCATATCAATTGAATTCTGATAATTATATGTACATATTTATCACTCAGGGGAGTATATTAAAAGAAATATTGTTAAATGCTCCTTCATTAACTCCGCTCCTACACTAATGTAAGTTAACCCCTTGCAGCAAAAGAAAATTCATGGTAACAACAATAGCTACACAAAATAATGTTCAGTCGTAATGTTTATGTACTACTAAGAGTCAGATAGTTTTCTCGACAAAGATTTAAACGCTAAAACAAAAAATAATAATCCCAAACCGAATTGACAAACAGTTATTACTTCTCTGGTCAAGTAAGGGTAAAAAGGCTTGTGGATTTTGTTTCTGATTAAAGATATTAAATTTACATTAATTTAAATACTTGAAGTACTTGGAAATTTTACGAAGCCAATAAAATTAGATTTTTCCAAATAACTTTTACAAAAATGAAGACCATAGGGAACCATTTACTTAATAAGATGAAGTTACCGCGAAAGTCACATATTTCTGAGAAAGTCTCGTTTGGTTGTCTATTCAAGCGCACAAATGGACATAATAGGTGGAGCAATAATTTCTTTCTAATTTACTCTATTATCTCATCCCACATGAATACACATTCCTTATAGTTCCAGGATCCTTACATTGCTCGAAACAAATGTTCAGGGAACTATTCCACACGCAACACAATGGTTCTGAACCCACTTCTGCTTGCCAAAATATGTGATGTCGCAGATCTTCCGTATATCGCAATAATTAGATTTTTCCAAATAACTTTTACAAAAATGAAGACCATAGGGAACCATTTACTTAATAAGATGAAGTTACCGCGAAAGTCACATATTTCTGAGAAAATCTCGTTTGGTTGTCTATTCAAGCGCACAAATGGACATAATAGGTGGAGCAATAATTTCTTTCTAATTTACTCTATTATCTCATCCCACATGAATACACATTCCTTATAGTTCCAGGATCCTTACATTGCTCGAAACAAATGTTCAGGGAACTATTCCACACGCAACACAATGGTTCTGAACCCACTTCTGCTTGCCAAAATATGTGATGTCGCAGATCTTCCGTATATCGCAATAACCTTAGCAGAGTACATCCAATATTTTTGCTTCTCCGTTGGCATCCTTGACGAAGTGAATCATGTAACACACCAGCCCACTAGAATTATGCAGTTCCACATTTTCAACCGAACTGAGGTAGTCTTACATACATGAATTAAATGTTCCAAGAGGAATTGTAGTGTAATCTTTGCGTCCAGTTCAATTCCAGTGGATCTGGTCATCTATGAATTTTGTCACATAACATCTAAAACCTTATTCTGTATAATTTATGTCATGAAGCTGGTTTCGCTAAGAATTCTAGCATGCAGTGCGGGATTATTATTGCTTAACTTGAGCTTACAATGCAATAGGAAAGAATACCATTCTAATCAAACAGAAATTTAAATAGCACAAAATGACTCAGTGCGATGATACCAGGTAATGCAAAAATCCTATTACACTCGTTATGACGATCGCAACAAAGGATACAATGAGAGTTTTCATATAGTTATGCTCGTTATTATTGTTTTAAGATATAATATCATTTTAAATTGTAATATTAATCAATGTGGCCCTACTCACCGGCGACCACTCGCTCTAGGTGAAACCCAAAAGCGGCGCAAACTTTGGGACAACGTCCTTACTTGTGCTACACGCATTTGACGCAGTACTTCGTATTTTCGAAGTTGCAGTGGCGAACATTGAAAACCTTGGCCTCATCATATTCTCAAACGCTCCAGTCTATGAGATTGAGGTCTACCCCTGCAACAGCCTAATTTCCTTCGACTAGAAGCTTCATGTTAGACCACAACCACACCTGAACGGCCTTGGCACTGTGGCCGTTTCGCCGCCCTGCTGAAAAACTTAAGTCTGCCTTCCTTGTTATATTTCTCAACTAGTACAAGACTTTAGTGGCCAAGATATCCCTATACATATTCAGCCCCGGTAAGCCTGTAACCGGTCGAGACTTATCGTGGAAGGTTGGTCTGGTTATTTGATTCTTTTTCTCCCTACACCTCAAAAACATCGGCAGGTAGGGCAGCTTAGAAACGGTGGAAGATCCACCGTCTCCGAGTCAGACACCGAATGCTTCGGTGAGGCGGTAGAATTCTAAGCTCCTTTTGTCTTATCTTTCTTTCTGGGGGCAGCTTAAGGAAGCCAGAAAGACGATTGCACGACCATCTTCAGGGTACTTGCTTCAGGTGAGCCAAACCAATCGCTAGAGACACGCGGCCGTTTTCCCTTTCCAGAAACAGTCACGCTGGCGGAGAGGGGGGAGGAGCCATGGTTTTAGCCGATGGTGGGTATGAACCCTTTGGTCCGCCGGTCTACCAGTGGAGTGCTCGGGGTAAGGATAACATGTAGAAGCTTCCGAATAGGCGTTCAAACGGCGGTGTTTCTAGCTCTGTAGAAGCCCCAAACAGAGGGTACTATTTTGAAATTTCTAGTTATGTTTTTCGACTTTTAGAGGTATCCGTTCTTCTATTAAAATTTATTTTATTCATAACCTTTTTTATTCATTGACCTATGATATGAAGCTTAAACTATGTCAGTGGGTAAATTTCAATGTGTATTCCGTGCAATATTTAGGAAAATTAAACCAGTACTTATACAAAAATCTATTTGTGTAATTTGGTTTCCTAGTTTTGGAAATGACTGTTATGTTTAAGTTCCATAGGAGCTGTAACAAATAAATATACTAATATTCAAATAAAATTTGTTAAAGAAACCATAGAAAAGTGAATTAATAGGATATAGTTGGAATCAAATTTGCGTCTAGGGAAGAGCATATACATACATTGCTTAGTGGTGTAGGAGAGGTGTGCGGAGTAAAACGGAAAATTTAGACGTTTGGACGTTCTGTTCAGTGTGTGGATTCAGAGCAATGGTGTAGCGTGTACTTCCTGTTTTGGTCGGTTGGTAAGCATATGGGGACAGAAGAGAGAGAAAAAAAAATTAAAGGGGTACAGAACTTACAGTCCTTTATTACATCCACTCTTTTCAGCATATGTGACTAAATTCTATACGCTCACACGTCGGACTACGCTATTTTATCTAACTCTCTTTAAAAGATAAAAATATGAAAAGTGCAAATAAATTGTCCTAAGAAAAAAATAGCGAAATAAATCTCCCCAAATTTAGTGAATTAAATAAAAAACTTCTACCGTTTAATCATACTTTCAAGCCCATCAAACGAGCCATGAATCCTCCCCTGGAACCATGAAATTTATCCCTGTTTTCAGGGTATATTAAACTCAACAGAACAAGAACAAAATTGGCTATAAATTGATGAAAGGAGACGGTAGATGGGAGAAGGGCTAAGTGTGATTTATATGACAATAGCAAAAGGGAAAGTGTCTTTATTCTGAAATGACGTTAGGTGCAGTAGAAGTAGGTATCTTTTATGTCGATAGTACCCCTGCCCTTGCCCTGTTGGTAACATACTGTAGTCGCATTGCCCTCCTCACACTTCGACTTTCCTTAAATAACACTTTTTAAAAAATCAATTTTATTAATACCTTCTATAGGAAGATATCGGTCTGTGATGAATATATAAAGTGAGACTTTAAATACTTATGACCGGTATCTATTGATTTATATCTGAAGACATTAACTCTTTCGTATATAAATTTAAGTTTATTGAATTTGAACATGTTTTCATCATTCTTTTGTAATCCCTTTGATGTTTTCCATTAAATACGGGAAGAAGTAAAAGACTGGAGGGACTAAATTAGTGCTGTTGGTGGATCAGATATCAATTCCTAGAAAAATTTCTGCAGTTTTATCCTCCCAGAATTTAGCGAAAGAGTTGGAGCAATGTCATGATGCTAAATAAAAATGGCATGAAGATTCTTCTCCCTTTTATTTTATAATTTAATTTATATTTTTTAAAACACTTTAGAATAAGTTTCATTATTTGTTATCTGAGCTTTACTGAGGTTTAACGAACGTATATTATTTGCATGCACCAAAGAGTGGCATATTATCGGTTCTCGACCTTTCTAAAGTTGATTTAATGAACTCACTCTAACCTCTATGTATCTATTGTTTTCTGTAGTTATTTATATTCAGGATTATATTGTATTATTACGTTTCCTTAGCAATAAACATTGCCTACAAAGGTTCTGCAAGGTTAGACTACCATGTGGTTAAAATGTGAGATCATGAATAGTTACGATTCATGGGGTAGAATCGTTGTTAGGGTTAAGGCGATACTTAAGAACTGATACCATAGAGTGCCGACGATCTTTGTCCACATGAACTTCAAAAGCATCGACCTTACTTTTGGTAATATAGGATGAAGGGTTTTGCCATATCAGTTGCAATGTTTGACATCTTCTCTTTTAATTGAAAAGCGTTTTATCCATTCATAGACTATAATTTTATTGGTATCAGCGGTCCCATAATCATTCATTACATTAGCATTAATATTCTTTTTATCCAACCAAGTTTAAATAGAAATATTTACTTGATCTAAAACTAAATTTATGAGAATATATTTCGATTTAGTGTGTTTTATATTAGAAAATACTTGAAGCTTACTGTTTTTATTTATTATTGCCTAGATTTTTTCAGGACAGTAGCGGTGCAAAAGGGATGAATATATAAAGGCTAATAAAGGCAGAATTTTAATCATTTCTGATATGAGAAAGATATATTTGGCTGGAATATTTAAAAGTTTACGCTACAAAGAAGAAGTGATTTGAATTATTATCAAGAAATAAACTGAATTAGAAAAAAGCACCATCAAGCCAACATAACTTCTATAAAAATAGAAGCAAAGACTAACATCGAATTTTTAGTGAAGTTTTGCTGATGGATAAGAAACGGTTCATTGATACTTTAGTGCAATGTTCCGAAAAACTTTTCTTAAAGAAGTGATGATTCACATATTTTTTACCACAACTCTACGATAAATTCATTATTCGCATTTTCTTCCATTTTAACAGAATTCAAGTTAGTCAAATCTAGCTAGCTTGTTAATCAAACAAATCATAGAGAAAACTGAAAGTTGTTTCCTACAAATTACACACACTCCCATGTGTCTTTCCGTGCGACCCAGGCAAACAGCCAAGCTTCTTCTCTTTGCCTCTCAGATTTTGAGAGAGAGTGTTGATCCTTACAATGTTCTTCGCCAGATATTTGCTTTGTTATCTCTTTTTCTCTTTCTGCCTGAAAGAACTTCTCTGAGAACGAAATTTTTTTCCCGAAAGTGGACGAACAATACTCTCATTCTCCTGGGAAGTAGATGAACAGCTTTCCCAGAAGCAGTCCAGATCAATCAGACGATTCAAGTCAGAGGTCTTACTGAGTATTCTCCAACTCTTTCTGGTATATTGATTGTTACGTTCCATGCTATTATATCTTTGCTGCAATTTAAAGCCAAATTTTAATGCTATTCACTCTATTCCTATTCATCGAGTTACTCCATTTCGAAGTCCTCGTTTCTCCACTGCTCATTGATCTGCAAGTTTTCTGCACAAGTTTTCATAAAACCTTAACTAAGTAATAGACCATTTAATTCACGTTTTTTGTATCATTACCTTTAATTATAAATTGCTGTATAATTAATTTTTCCAAGTGACTAAATTAAAGAGAAAAAATTCAAAGCACTAAAATAAATTCAATTCTCATTATCAGTTCTCATTGAAGTTAATGAATCGATCGTTTATGTATTACGGTATTATTTCGCCTATATAATTAGTATCGTTAAATTAATTATTTATTGAAATAAATTACTAAATACAATATCTTTTCTTCCCATCCCTCCCCAGAGTAAAGATTTTGCATTCAAACTTCTCCAAATTTACGAAGAGCAATAAATACCCTAGTTTTTTAGGGAGCTTAATCAAAGCAAAAAAACAAGGTCATACTGGCATATAGCTTAGTGCGAGTAATAGAAACAATGAAAGGGAATGAAACTTTTTTTGAACAAAATAGAGCTGTAGATGTTGATAATCTTAATTTTTGTTAGGCTTTAATATCGTGCAACATATAAAAAGTTTAATAAACCTATAAACGCACGGATTGAGGTCTGTTTCGAAAAGCATAATTAGAGAGTTATTGAAAATGGAAATAGCTCATTAAAGGTATCAGTCACAAGCAGCGTTCCTCAGGGATATGTTCTTGAACCTTTATTTTTTTAATATATATAAATAAAAACTCTTGTCCCTAATTTTGAACGTAAAATTCAAAATTTTGGGGTGACACGAAACTATGACTAAGGTTAAATTTATTATTGGATAATGAGGAAGATGGTGTGATAAAGGGCTGATTCAATTAGGGTTCTAGGATACATAGCCAGACATATTACCTTTAAATCGCGAGATCTAATTCTTCCCTAAGATAAACCGATTGTAAGAACTCATTTGGTCTTTTCTCTATAATTTAGGTCGCTATATTTGATAAGAGTAATTGTGATTTTTCAAAAACATAAACCAAGCGTAAGGAAACGCCGAAAATGTAGAATAGACTAAACCTCGCCGTGTTAATCTAGAAAAATAGGGAAACAAGTGTTGTTGCTTCTGAAAAAGTTACATGATCATTTTTCCCTGATTAATTAGGGTGAATGCAAAAATTGGTTACAAACATTTTTCTTCGGTGTAGAAAGTGTCCAGAATTTACTGTTGTAGTGAGATTTAGAACCTTTCAACGCAAGATAATGAATAGTATGTATTAACTTGTAACCGAAGAAGAAATCATTGTGAAATACTGTGATCACCTATCCCAAAGTCAATAGATGAAATTCCCTTGTTCAGGTATGGTCTCCTGCATAATACTAGCCCCTTGACAGTGTCACATCTTCGGCCAGAAAACTGATGGTAATTAAAAAAGTAGAGGGGTGGGAGACTATAAAGCTATTTTGATGATGAAATTAGGGGAATCAAAATCAATTGTAACTAGAGAACATTATACCAGCTTAGTGTGTAAATTCATACCACCAACACTGAAACAAAGACTAAGAAAGTATAATCAGCAAGTGGCGCCTACCCACTGTAAAGCCATACATAGTTCACACTTCTTAATTGCTAAGAGAGTTATTCTTGATTGAACCCATAGATAACTAAACCATCCTCTTACAGCTAAAATCTAACCTACACTGACTATTCTCTTTTTTCAAAACTTAAATTGGACTTGAGGCAGAAAAAAAGATGTTAGTACATTAATTGACTTCTAAATTTATCCATTATTTTAATTAACAAAATTATTCAGAAATGATTAACAAACATAAAAAGTCTAAATATACATTTCAAAATCTAAGAGGAAATTAAAAAGCCTACAATAAATTATTATTCAAAAAATTAAGAAGCACCCCCTAGGACCTCATGAGCATAATTAGCCCTGTATTCACACGGTATCACCGCAAAAATAATAAGAACGAAATCCAGCAGCAAGTTGTACCCAACACCTGTCACATATATTCAGGTGCAATAATGAATCAAGGAAATCGGATTTGCGAGTTAATCACACTATAAGTACAGCAATTTGGATAATATATAATCTAATACTGTAATGAAGTTAAGATTACGAAAGGTGTACATTTATTACATACCTGAATCGTTTCCTAACAACTAGAGATAAGTTAATAGATATCAAGATGTTGCACTCATGCAACATCGCTATTAAGCCTCTACCTTCCAATATAAAATGAATAATGCAAATATATATTCAATATTGAACACGTAAATCTTCAAAGGAGTTTACAACGGTTGTTGCGTGTATGTACATATAGAGAATCCGAAAATGGAAACCAAAGAGATTTCTGTTCAATATAACAAAGAGATAAACTACCGTTCTTTTCCTGCGATATCGTAAAACATATTTGCTTAAAATGAAAAAAAATAAATTAAAGATAGAAAAACTATCAAAAGTTACTCTTTCAGTAAATAAGCAGTTCGGAACTCCTGAAATTAGGATATAAAAGAAATGGCACAGAAGCACAAAATGAGAGGAAAGACTGGTAGTAGATCATATCTATGTATTGATTATAGCTACTTGGTTTCAATTTTTTAAACGCAATGTATTTAACAAATAAATCAAAACCATTTGAAGCCACGACCCGAGCAACATCAGGGAGGCTGAATCCTTGTCTTTGACACGTATGGGACCTAGGAGACGTCCGGGCCAAAGTTTATAAGGCTGTTATTCTGCTTGTTGATGAGGGAATCAACCGTTAATATTTTTATTTTTTCAGCAGAAAAAATGAGAAGTTGATTACCATACTCATCAAGTCGGTGAGTAGGCGACGAAAGAGCTCCCAACCTTGTTCTTACATACGGTCGATGAGCAGGAGACTTTTCGGGCACCTCAATCTCTTGCCATCCCCCTCCTTGAGAGCCCTTGACATTGTGTCCATCGAGATGTTCTTCTTCGTAAGCGCAGTTACTTTGAGCCTCAGAGCACTTTCGACAACATGAGGTCTACCTGAATGAGGTTGATATTTGAGATCTTTTCCGTTTTTGATCTCTGCGCGTCTCTGTTGAAGGTCAAATTACTAGCATTGAGCCTCTTGGCGATTTTAGATTTGCCGTGGCCGGAGCGTAGGAGATTAGTTATTTTAATTCCTTTCACTTTCATCAAGGCAAACCTGCACAAAATGGAAAAGATATTTTAATGACACGTGCTAGAAAAGTAAATCTTTAAGGATGTTTCACGTTATCTATCTATAACACACGTAATCCTAAAGAAAAAACCTGTAACTCTGGTGCAAATATATTCTTCCGATTATTGCTACAAGAGGATGCATAAATTCACATAAACGTGTAAAAGGTGCAAAGTACTGAATTGCTTATAGATTGTACTTTGAATGAGTATGGGTGTCGTAGAATGCCCACCCCCGTTTTGTTCTAAGAGTGCTAAGAGTGCTAATATTGTTATTTTAAAGAAGAGAGCCGTTAGTAACACGTAAGGATATAGAGAAACGCACAATAATTCCCAAAATAAACTTATATTTTAAATTTAACAATTTAACACACAAAAACTAACCATTAACCACAGAAATACTTCGAATATTATAATATACAATAATAAATTCAATTAGTTATTCCTTATCCTCTTTATATGTAGCGATCAGTAAAATTTCATCCCAGCTTCTCGAAGATCAGGTCTGCTAGGTCATTCCTAATATCCTAACTGATTTCTCATATAAATGAGATCATTCAATAAGACTGCAGTTAACAATCTCATTGTCTTCACTCGTTTCATTCATACATTAAGGGAATAAATTTATTTATCAGAAACGTGCGGGTATCAGCACTTATGTACAGAGAGAGTACGATCTTTTTAAATGTTAAATAAACGTGAACAAAATAACATCCAAATATGGCCATGCTTTAGCACATATTCTATAAAATTCAAGTGTGGATCGAAAAAGTTTGTGTAATTCTGCTTAGGAAAATGTTGAACTCTTCTTCAGATTTGTTCTGAAACTCAAGATGAGACTGAGGGAAGGACATATATTTGTTGAATTCAAATGTAATTTCTATGATGAATCACCTTTAATCGAGCCATTTAAAATTTTATAAAAAAACGAAAGAATCCTCACTAATTTAATGCCTCGGTGAGGATTTTGAATAAAGTGAGAGTAAACTCAAATGAAGTTCGTCAAATTATCACTTTGAATGATTCTGGTAATATTTCATAATCATAATAATTAATAATTTAAATTTCGGTCTTTAAACGATCCATTTCATCATTTAGATGGGATACTTAGAACGTACAATTCGAAAAGCGCTCGAGACCTATTTTTGGGATGATACATCAACACCTAACTTTATATCTCATTCTGCCTCACTCCACCATGGGATGCCTCGTGTAAACTATTACGGGTGGCACCTGGAATGGCGGCACAAACTCTCAGCCGTAGCGACTTTAGTATTTTGCAATTAAATTGGATCTACCGGGACATAATTGCTTTTAGCCATCCCCATTTTCCTTTTTGTTCGCCACGTATTTTATCATCGCTTCCTCATCAATATTTCCTTGCCAGCTCTTAATCTTTGTACGCTTTTGGCTTTAAATTTAGAGAGAAAAATTATTTCGCTTGAATTTTCCCTTTGTTAAATGGTGCTGAAAATCCTGTGCTAAAAACCTTGCCCTTTATATTTTGTCTAATATCTTTGCTTAATAGTTAGTCATATGAACAGCAAGGCAAAATTCTTAGACAAGATCCCTCCTGGATGACCTTATAATTTATTAGAATTCTAATGCATGTTTTTATAACAATAATCATTTGTAGCAGATATTTTATTAGGTTACAAATATTAATTAGCATTAGACTGGCCAAAATAATTTAATCCAATTTTACCTGCACTCATAATAATGACATACCCGTATGTTATTTTATATTATTTGTATTTCTTAAATTAATATATTCAATTCTTACCTACTTAACCTACACCTCTCTCTATCCTGCTCAATAACTGAAAGGATATGTCATTTTATTTGTAGTTTTACTACATAATTAATATCCATTGATGAATATTTCAATTTGACTTATTTTCAATATGAACTGTTGTATTTAATCATTTTTATAATTCATAAATCTTTCCATTTATAATGTAATTACTCTCGTTCTTCTCCTCTTTCTGGAAATGGGTCATCCAAATTTTGACCTCAAAGCTTTATTTATTCCACGTTTCTTGTTAATTCTGTTTCTGTTCTCCAAACTTTCTTTTTGATGACTAATTTATATATACTCAGTGTTTGCATACTTTATTATGTTCTTTTCCCAATTTCCCTAAAAGCAGAAAGAAAACAATGGTTTTATACGATTTCCTTTCCTTCTCTCATAGAATATCCCAAAATTTATAAATTTATCATCTCTAAAACTGGATTACTTTAAATTGTTGTGTCTTCTTTACAAGTACTGTTTATTATATTTGTCCTAAAAAAAATATTTTAAGTCTACATGAGAGACCGGCTTATGATAACTATATTTTATCGAATTCAACCATTAACTTTAGAAAAATAAAACAATGTCCACAGAAAAGCGAAAGGGTCTTAAATAGCTACCATTAATATTGTTTTTATGAAGTATTTCATTTAGGAAAAGTTTTTTAAATCCGGGTTGAGTTTAAATAAACGAGGGGAAATGTTTATATTGGGTAAGATGCCAATTAAGGAACACACGACAATATTTCATTTTATGAAATCAGCGGAATGATAAAGGAATTTTACAGAAATCCAGCCTGTTGTCACTCTTTATTAGTATAATATCATTCGCATTGCCTCCCCCACCATTCGTCTCTGTTCAGACTGTAGATTAACTCTTAGCCCTAAATGTTTTCGCTCTAATTATAATCCTTTAAAATGTGGGTTTTTTACACCCACCATGTTCCATTCATATCCATGACGTTTTTATGTGTATATCGTTTTAGGGATGCATATTTCTGTTATTAGTTGCCTATTGTTCTTTTTCTTGGTATTTTTAGGTCTTGTTTTTGTTTTTTCCAATTGGTTTGTACTATGTGATGGGCGTTCCCTTCGTATCTTTGTACCCTATATAAGGGAGTCTTCTATATTTTCATGCTATTCCTTGAATATAAACTTGAAAATATAGTTCGAAAGTGCTTGGATTCAGCTTTTCATTTTCCTGTGGCGTAATTTTAATATATATATATATATAGAGAGAGAGGTTTTGAGACTAGTATACATTTTCAGATAAGTAATTTAATTGAACTAATTTATTGTTGTATTTTGTTTCAGTCTTATTTTTATATTACCTTATATATATACACATATACACATATGGCTAAAAGTTTTGAGGCAAGTATATATTTTGAGATCAGTAATTTGATTCAACTAACTAATCATTGTATTTTGTTTTAGTATGTTTGTATCATAATATGAAATTAAACTATACAAAAAGTTATATCTCAAACACATTTGTTTTAAAAATACAGTCAATTGATGCGCGGTGTCAATATAAGAATGATATAGGAATGATTCAATTCGGTTTGCATGATAAAGATCATGATCATATCTTGACCAATATTAGTCCAAGTTTGTTCAATAAGCACCTACAAATCATTAAAATTGGTTGGCTTGTGTTTAATAACCGCCATTTTGAATAATGCCCACAAATTTGCTATTGGGTTCAAATCTGGCAAATTCCTTGGCCAAGGTTCCAAAAGATCGATGCTATTTTCAGGCGAGTACTTAGCTATTGCCATTGTTTTCAGTCAAGGTGCGCCATCATGCACAAAAATATAGTCATTATCCAATAGTTGGTCCTGAACTGTAATGAAAAGATGTTGATCAAGGATGTTTGGGTAAAATTTTGAGTTCATAGCAGTTTTCTTCTGCAAATTTGGTAGCGATCCATTTTCCTTAAATGAGAAGTAGACCAGGATGCGAAGAGTGTCCGAATAATTCACCGTGCTCAAGACACAGGATCATAAAGGTGCTCCACTTTTCTACTTCTAAATAGAGATCATACAGAAGTTCTAAACAACCAGAAAGGAGTTTCTGCAGTTTATTCTTTAAATTTACTACAAATTTGGAGCGCATCCGTAACGTTCTTCTTTGTAGCTGAGGTTTCTTCGCAGCCTCTCCGAACTTAAGCCCTCTATCGAAAAATGTTTCCCTCTCACCGGTTGCGCTGAAGTGTTCACACATGCACTTTTGAATCGTGAGCAACTTGGCAGTGTGAGGCGAACAGATCTTTGACCTGGGACCTTACCATCAGGCGATTTTGGCTTTCATTTGAGGTCCTTCGGCGTCCAGAAAACTTCCTAAGAGTAGGTTACCTAGCCACTTTAAAGTCCGGAATGATCCTAAAGATCATGCTCCTTGATGAAATACTCTTACCGAATATCTCCTTGCATTTCAGACCATTTTAGTGCAGATTAATTAAAATATTGAGTAAGTAATTTTCACAAAACTTTTGTTTCCCTTACATGCGAGCATATCTTTGAGGGTTTTTAAAAATAAATTTTGCGCTGATTTCAAATATGTCCATACCTTTTATCTACCATCGACTGTTTGAAAGATATAACAAACTATGCTTTACCTTAATGGGGTACGGGTAAATCACACTTACATTTGTCGCCAATTTATTTATTTTCTTTTTCAGGTTTATATGATAAATATTGACTTACTTGATTATTGCTACAAGAGGATGCATAAATTCACATAAACGTGTAAAAGGTGCAAAGTGCTGAATTGCTTATAGACTGCACTTTGAATGAGTATGGGTGTCGTAGAATGCCCGCCCACGTTTTGTTATAAGAGTGCTAAGAGTGCTAATATTGTTATTTTAAAGAAGAGAGCCGTTAGTAACACATAAGGATATAGAGAAACGCACAATAATTCCCAAAATAAACTTATATTTCAAATTTAACAATTTAATACACAAAAACTAACCATTAACCACAGAAATACTTTGAATATTATAATATAAAATAATAAATTCAATTACTTTGACCCTCTGAAATTGGTTAATTTCGCTACACACTTCAATATATAAGATTTAGTCTTACGGCCTCTACTGGAGTTTAAATACCTCAGGAATGTTATTGTCTCACGACGCGTGTCACCCGGACAGATGAAGGTGGGCGGGATCACGGGGTCTTTTTGAGGAGGGTAGCAGCTGGGGGGTCCACACGGTATAAGGGGGAAGGGGTCTTTAAGGACGAGAACAATTACGGTGCTTTATGCGGCACCAAGGTAGCCGTGGTCTCTCTGGCGAGAGTGAGTCGAACTTGGTTCTTAAACCAAGTTAACTCGGGGTGCGGTGTGACCACCGAGTAACGAGCTCGAGGGGAGCTTTTCTCCTTCGTTACTTAATTCCTCATGGGCGAGGACTGAACTCGGGGAGGGTCTTCTTCAAGGGCAAGGATCGAAGAGGGAGGGTTTCTCTGACAAGAATAAGTTAACTTAAAGGTCGGTTTGGTAACCAGGAACTAGCTCGAGGATGAGGTTGTTCTTTGTTCTAGTCTTCCTCAAGGGCGAGTATAACGGAGGGGGGTTTCTCTGACGAGAATTAGTTGAACTTGATTCCTCAACCAAGTTAACTTTTGAGTTCGGTGTGGCCACCGAGTAACGGGCTCGAGGGGGAGCCTTTTCATTCTTCTTTTCTTAATTCCTCAAAAACGAGGAATACCCCTGACGTTTAAGATGCACCAGGATATGAAGAGTGTCTCTGGCGAGAGTAAGTTAAACTTAACAAAGTTAACTTAGCGTTTGGTTTGATAACCAGGGACTAGCTCAAGGATGAGCTGCTTCTTAGCCCCTTAAGGTAGGTAGCCCTGCCTCTCTTGCAGGGTACCTGTTGTTCTGGCGAGCCTAGTAAACTACCAATCCAGTCTAGGTAGCCCGGGGTCTTAATTCCGAGGACTTCGTCACCTGGAGACTAACGTATTCTACCTATCCAGTCTAGGTTGCCCGGTCTTAATCCAGGGACTGTGTCACCTGGAGACGTATTCTACCCCAACTTTCCTCAGTGTTCCTTATTTATACGTTGTCACTTCACTGAGGAAGTGGTAAGAGGGGCGGAGGTTTGAGGACGGGCCCAAGAGGGTTCTTTTTTTCTAAACGGTTTTTCTCACCAAGTCTCACATCGGCTCCTCGTTAGCCTTCGAGCTTGGGAGAAACACGTCTCCAATTTCTTACTTGACGTGAAATTGAATCTCAATTTCCTGGGGGAGATCTTGCCTTTTAACCTTTAGGTCTTTCATAGCGACGAGTGGTGTGGCGTTGCGGTTGCACGCTTGACCCGACGGTGCCTGGGGCAGGATGTCTTTGCGGTAATCGCCTCGTGACTCCACCGCGAGAGAACGGGGGAGTGACGATTCTTCTACAATGGGTGACCAAGAAAAACCATTGGTCCTTTATGTGCTATGTGGAAGTTTTCGAAGAAATTTAGATGCATGACTGAGGGGTACACAAAAAGCAATGCCATTTGTTGGGCCAAGAGTTTGGCGAGAGCCAAAAAATCATCACGATGATTGCTATTTTTGCATGATTAACATATCAAAGTACAGAAAAGTTAAGGGAAGAAAATTCCTTCCATATCCCAACATTTTATCCGCAATTGCACCTGTGCCACATCATGATACCTTATTCGTTCCATGGCCACCCCAAAATGTATGTAACTCCTATCAATTTGTAAGCTATATTCTTTGTAACAGAATCAATACTGAAATATTCAAAACATCTAGCTAATGATTCTTGTAATGTGATTACATATGCAATCCTTCTTGATACTCCCTCCAGCTATTAAATGCATCTCTTTTTATATATATTTTTTCAGGTGGAGGGTATGATGGAAGTCTTATCAGGAGAGTAGGAAGGTTGTGACAATAAAGAAATGGATAAAACGTTTGAGCCAAGTATGATTACGCGCCCATACTTTCCAAATCAACGTAAACTGGATGATCTCATCAGGGACTTGGATCTCACTAAGTTAGGAGCCGAGCTTTTGGCATCCAGACTAAATTAATGGAATCTGATGGGGGAGGACTGCAGATTAAAGGTATACAGGAAGCTTCATGATGAATTCGAAGTATACTTTGATATAAATGAAAATCTCTGCTTCTGCAAAGATATTAATGGCTTGTTTACAGCGATTGGAATTGACCACAACCCTGAAGAATAGCGACGCATAGCTGTTTTACTACATAATGTTAATCAGTATCCATCCCTGCCTATAGCATACTTGGCACAGATGAGGAAAAATATGAAAATGTCAAAAATCTTCTCGAGAAGGTAAACTATACTAAGTTTAAATAGGATGTTTGTGGTGATTATAAAATGCTTGCCTTCTTACTCAAATTGCATGGTGGGTACACCAAGCATTCATGTTTTCTCTGCCTATGAGGAGAGTAGTGCTGATCATAAACATTACCAGAAGGTTAAGTGGCCCCCTCGAGATGAATTGCAGCAAGAAAAATTATATGTTATGTCGACAGCCTCTTGTAGAGCCTGCCGAATTTTGCTACCTCCACTTCGTATAAAGCTTGGTTTGGTCGCAAACAGAGTATAAAAGCATTAGATCATGGAGGAAAAGCAATTAAAGAGATTCTTCTACTCTATCCAAAGCTACCACCCCTTAAGGGGCGTGGCGATTTGCCATCCTGGCCACCGTGCTGACGGGACTCAGCACCCCGTCCGGTCCCAGCTTAGCCTCTCTTCCTTCCTTCAAAACACTTGTTTCCTCTCTTTTCACACAACCTCTCCCACAACTTTCTCTGGTCAGCCTCTAATTTCACGGGGGAGATGCTGAACTTCCTTTCAGCCAACCGTCCTGCATCGGAGCTGAGGGGGTGGGGGACAATGTTCCCTAACCCCTGAGCTCCAGTCTGGAGAAGCTGTTTTTTAACAACCTGCTTCATCCCCACTCATACCTTCCTCACATCCATTTTCCTCTCCTCTTCACAATCTATATATTTTACGCCGTGTCTAAGGTGGAGCCACCATGCCAATGGACTGCCAGGCCACCAGGTGGGAGGGGTGGTCCCAAATAGCGGCGCCTGGCTCTGCCGGGCTTGTAAGCACCTCTCGCAGTGCGGGCTACTGCGAGAGGTGTGCACGATTGCATCCCATGTAAAAAAGAGGGTCACCATGCCCAATGATGAAGATAAAAAAAAAACTCAACCCCCAACTTCCCCTGAAACATCAACGGAGCCGCCCTCGGGCAGCTCCGGCAAAATAATGGAGGTACCCCCCCTGTGCTTGCACAGAGGACCCTCCATATTTCTCTAACCGGAGAGAAGGCTTACTCCTCTTCTTCGCCTACGGGTGCAGGGGACTCCCCCTCACCCCCTTCTCTGGAGGTGCTTTCGGGCACCTCCCTTTTTCCAGCGGCAATCCCCTCTTTGCTTTCTAAGGGGACTGCTAAAAAGCTAGCAGGCAGCCCTTAGCCAGCCGCTCCCCATCGAAGCGGCTCGGTAGGGCAAACCCCATTAGGGGGGAGAAGGAAGCCAGGCCCCTTCGGTCACTTCCCTCAAAAGACCTGCTGGCAATAATATTACACCTTGCCGGGGTTAAGGCCTGTGCCCCTCCCCACAAAAGACTCTTGACGCTGCCAAGGTAACCTGCGATGTCCTGGGAGGGGATGGCCAACTGGAGGCCCCTCCTGTGATAGAAATGGTCCTTGAGGAGACCCAGCCTCAGATGGTAGGGCCTTCCATGGGGGGGAATCCGGGCTCGGTGCCAAGCACCGAATCCGAATCCGCCCCTATGCAGGGTCCTATTCAAAGGGCTGAGGGCTCCGATGCAGTACAAGGAGGGGTGGGATCTCCTCCGACAGGTGCCCCTATGACTACCAGGACCTTCTCCATTTCGGAGAGGGACCTGGCTGAGGCCAGCCCATCTGGCGTGGGGGCTTCTGCCGGCGAAGGTGAGAAGCGGGTTCATTCCCCGCCCTCCTCTCCTAAAAAGAAGAAAAAGACTAAAAAGATGAAGACGACTCGAGGCTGCTGCCACTCTGGCAAGCGACCAAGCCAAGATCAGGACATCCGCCCCTTCTGCCCCCCCGGTTGCAGGGACCCTGACTCAGACTAATACCAAGAGTGCACAGGGCGGAGCCTCAATGACATCGGGGACCCTCATTCAGAGGTTACCTGGCCTTTTCAAGCCCGCTGGCTTCAAACGCTTCATCGTTATTCGCTCCACTTATGCCACTATGTTGTCCAAGGGCAACATGATCCATCAGAGGAGAGGATTAGCTAGTGCAATTGGTAGAGAGCCGAAGGTGACCCGTTTCTCGGATGGAAGCCTTCTGGCGAATGCGGCGAATCCCGCCGAGGCAGCCAAGATAAGTGCTCTTCGGACACTTCATGGCACCCCGGTGAGTGTGACGCCACACTCTACCATCAACTTTGTGAAAGGAGTAGTTTATGCGAGGAAACTCGTTGACTACTCCATTGAGGACATCACCCTAGAGCTGGCCGACCATGGGGCGGTCAAGGTCGAACGTGTGATGAGAAAACAGGGAATGGCCTCGAGACCCACCCCTACACTCTTCGTCACGTTCAACTGTAACAAGCTCCCTGAGTCGGTGCGTGCTGGTTGGTACCACTACGGCGTGAAGACATTCGTGCCACTGCCGCGGCAGCGCTATTACTGTCATCGCTTCGGACATACGAATCGCTCATGTAGACGTGCAAAGTCGGGGTCACCCGAAGTCTGTGTAAATTGCTCCAAGGTCGCACACGATAAGTCCAAACCAGGATAGACTCTCAATCCGCGAGTCTAAGGACTTGGTCCTGGCGCGCCCGGCTTTGCCTGGGACGTCATATGCCTTATTAGTTAGAAAGGCACCCTCTGCTCCTGGCCCATCCAGGCCAACGAGCACGGTTGTTTCCGCGCTCATTCGGAGCCGTTCTGCAGCCTCTACCCAACCCGGGCGCTCCCCTGGTAAAGCTGGCGGCAAATAGGGTTCATACCCAGCCCCGGCTAAAACCAGGGCTCGCCCCTCTTCTCCCAGCATGGCCGTTTCCCACAAGGCAAAACGGCCACGCGCCTCCACCGAGGGGTTATACTCACAAGAGGCAACACCCCTGAAGATGGTCGCTAGGCCATTTTCTGGGTTTCTTCAAGCTGTCTTCCCAAAGGAGGACAGCAACAAAGGAGCTTCGGCCCCTTCGCCCACGCCCCGAGGTGGAGCGAGTGGCTCGGAGACGGTGGTTCTTCGAAAAGAGGGCCCCCCGCCTCCGTAACCGCAACGCCCGCCTAAATTTTCGAGGCGGAGGGAGGAAAAGACTCGCATGGCGAGCCCAACCTCTCCCAATAAGTCCTTGAACGCGACAGCGCCTTCAGCCATTTGTCTGGCCAACAGCTCCCGGGGTTCTGCCCCCGGGAAGCGGACGGCTATTTCCGTGAGGGTCTTCAGTTCGAGAAGGGCCCCCGCGTCTCCTCCGAGCTAGGCCTGGAGGGCATATTCCTTTAATGGAATTGCCGTGGACTCTGGGCCAACTGGCAGGAGCTGCGGAGGCTCGTCTCATCCCATTCTCCGTTAGCTATCTTTTTGCAGGAGCCTATGCTAGGCGCGTGATCCCTGCCTGCCCTCCCAGGTTATAAGGGTCTAGCGACCCCCCTACCGCGGGATGGCCGGGCTGGCAGATGCGCGGTTTACACCCGGCATGATGTCTCCGTTCTTTTTTTCTCTTTAGATACCTCCTTTCAGGCAGTGGCTGTGCAGCTGCACCTGAATAGGAGGTATACTATCATTTCTGCGTACATTCCACCGTCAGCTGACTTCGACGCGGGGAACTTCCACCACGTCGTGGCACGGTTGCCGAGGCCCTATCTCTTGCTTGGAGATCTGAACGGCAGGCATCCTCTCTAGGGAGATTACTCCATAAATCCCAGGAAACAAGTCCATGCCGATCTGATAAAAAAGCTTGAGATGGGTGTCCTAAACGTGGATGAGTTTACGCATCACTGTCCGAGAACCGCTTCATTTTCTTGCCTTGACCTATCTTTGTGCTCTTTGGAGGCACAGCCTGATTTTGATTGGGAAGTAGTCGATGACCTCCATGATAGTGATCACTCTCCAATTCAAATATCATTTTCAGGGCAACTGCCGCCTGAGAGACCACCTCGGTTGTGCTTGGCGCGGGCGCGGTGGCCTGCATTTCAGGAAATGACTGAATTCTCTATCTCAGTCGAGGATTAGATCTGTAGATGAGGCTGTTGAGTTCTTCCCTGGCAACCTCATCGCCATGGGCCTGACTACTATTCCTAGGACGTCTGGCCGTTTTGCACGCCGACCACTCCCATGGTGGTCGGCCGAGTGTGAGACGGCCCTCAAACAGAAGCGATATGCCTACATGCGCTATAAGCGCCGCCCGAACGATTTCACTGTCGCTGAATTTCGTCGGGCTAGGGCTAGGTTCCGGTGTATTTCGAAGCACGCCCGCCGCTCTTCTTGGCGGGCATACGTGTCTTAACCTAACGGTAAGACCCCCTTAGCTGAGGTGTGGAAGCGAGTCAAAAGGATTCTGGGCAAGTTCTCGCAGGACCCCCCTCCCGTTCTCCAGGAGAATGGGACCGCAAATTCGGACCTGCGTCCGTGGCGGAATCCTTAGCGACCGCTTTTTCCGCATTCTCTAGCTGTAATACTGCTCCTCCAGCATTCAATGCACGTCGTAATGTCGCAGAAGGCCGCCGGCTGGAGTTTACCTCATTTTTCTCATTAGCTTAGAAGGGAATACAAGGACAAAATATTATCATCTATTATTCATGAACAATATGAATATGATAAATATTGTGAACTGTCGCAGCTATTTATGAATAGTTTTATATACAAAATTCCAATTATCTCTGTAGAGGGATCCCCTAGAATAATAGTATTTCCAAACATCCTAAGATATTACTCCGGGAGAGAAAGCGACCCGTTACTCCCCACCCCCTTTCGACCTCACCTTTTTTGGACTTACCGCCTGGTCTCCCCGAAATTCACACCAAGGCATGACACTAAAATTGAAGGCTACCTTGCAGCCGTCTCTACTTTCACCCCACCCCTTCTGTTCGGGAGATTACTCATCTGTTTTTGTAGGTTCGCCGCGAACAGCTTTTATGGCTCCAGCTGCTGGTGGTCCGTCTGGCCCACTGACCCCTGCCTCTTACGCATTCCTGCAAGGAGACGCTTGGTTTTCACGGCCGATAACAAGGGTTCGAGAAGGCCTCTCTCGATTCCTGTTTTGGAAAACTCCGGGTATATATCCAGCGTCCCAAGGATTACAGACAGATTTGGTTAGACGACACCTTCCCGAAAGGAGTTAGATTCAACGAAGCTCTCTCCCGAGAAGTGTGAATGACGGTCGAAAGCCACGGAGGAGCTGGACATCACACCTATATCTTCGGGTCAGGTAATAGAGGCTCGTGAGGTAACATCAGCCTTTCTCAAACTGCCTTTGGATCAAAGATTGGAGAATCCGTCCTCCGAACTTCTTCTGGTGACCTCTTGAGGACAATAGCTCTGATTGATTGCTCAAGCCGAGTGTGAGGAAGTCATCTTTCCCTACCACCTTTTCCGAAGTTCGAGTGGTAACCTCTTGAGGACAAAGGCCCGATAGCTCGTTCGACCCGAGTGTGGAGAAGTCATCTCACTCCTTCGAAGTTCGTCCTGTGACCTCTTGAGGAAAAGACGCCCGCATCTCGAAAAACACAATTTCGAGAAAGTAGGCTGGTTTTTGGCTACCCCTGTAAGTAATCAAGGTCACCAAGAGTTTCCCTTCCCCCAAGTTTTCCTTGCTTACTCTCGAGGTTCAAAGGAATTAAATCCCTCATTACTCTAATTCTCCAATTATAACCATTCAATAACCACGGTTATCTAATTAGTATTCGGAACCTAATTCAGTCTTATTCATGTACATATATATATCCATATTTATTGTTGTGCCTTTCATTTAGTGTATATAAAAATCTCTTTTTGTCGTTGTGTTTGGAATATTTCTTGGTAACGCAGCTGCAGCTATCTTTTCCAATCGCACTCTTAGAAGAATAACAGTTGTCGCCTTGCTTAGCCTACCTTAGAGCCTGTGTGCGCATAGCATATTCCCGTACACTTGGCCATACAGCGACAATCTTCCAAAATATCCATGTTATGCAATTTTCAATGGTAGATTTGGAATCATGCGGTAACAACACCTTAGGAACACTAAAAACATTTAAAGAAACAGAACTAGTGTTACCCAGTGTTATAATTATACATCATTCATTAATCCGATTCGACATCATTTTACAATATTGATGGAAAGACTAAGCTCTAGAGACTGAAATTCACCTCCTACATGAAGAGTTTTTACTTCCCTAGGTAAGAGATAACCCAGGTACACACAGCAAAACGTGTGAATTGGAATTTCTCAATAATTGCTTTGCAAACAAAGTTATTCCCTAGTATCTATGTATGAACCGTTTCAAGAACTTTAAATGGTGATACTTTACCTACTTTCGCTTCAGGAATTCGTTCGTGAGAGGCTACGCAAATTGAAGCGTCAGTTATCCAATTTTTTCTTTACCATAAGTAAGCAAGTTACGCATTTTATCAATTTTTCTAATACCTAAGCGTACCTCATGTTGTTACAAACTTGATTTACCTTTATTGTTGGACTATGCCCAAGCTTATATAGACACTAATTCTACCCATATCTCTTCTAAATTTGCATATTAGTTCCGGAGAGATATGTAAAAATGTGATTGCGCTAAATTTAGTAATGAACATTTAAGTTTTAAACTTTTTTAATCAGAACTTTCTTTTAATAGTCTTAAGATTTAGGTTCACCAATGATTCTGGATGCATGCTGAATTTTCTTCATAAGTCTGAAAAATTCCATAAATACTTGACTATTCACATACTCCACAATCTAAAAGGTTTTTGCCTTGCTAAAATCTTCGACATCGTTTCAAAAGGATCCAATCTACATTAAAATCTAGTTAATGTAATTTACAAATCTGATAAGGGGAATCTTATAGTTACTTTAGACGAAGATGGTTATATTTCCAAGATTTTCTAGTTTTTAGAGGATCATTATCGATATACTAATCATTTTAAAGTTCCTCTTAAGATAACTCGGGCGCATTTTAACGAAAATTTTAAATCGATTCTTAATCAATTCGTTTGCTTTGTTAAACTAGATTGCTGACTAGTTTTGTGCTCTCACTTATTCTGATTTATGAATGTATGACCTTCAAAACTTTCAATAATCCTCAGGCTAACTTTGGTAGTACCTTTGCAATTATGTATATGATTCGAAAGAAAATGTAAAAACAACATAAAGGTTTCAAATTTCGTTATAATCGACCGAATGCTTATGAGGTTATTGCCGAATAATTCCCCGGTTGAGCTTGCAAGTAATTTTGCATTTATATCATTCAAAAGAACATGAGAGTTTGAAATCTTGTTAGAATCGGCATAATAGTTACAATATTATTACCAAAAGCAAAAAAAGCAAAACGGTGACTGATATAGTCAAACATAGAGTTACACGCGACTAAGCGTGCGCGAATAAGAAAATCATGGCTTATTTACGTAATCTTCCTTACAATTGAGTTTTGCCAAACGTTCATAAGGAGTCCGGTTATTAAACACATAATATAAAGAGGACCCGCGCAAGTTGGTGTGGATGCATAGACGAAGTCTTCTTAATTTCTGAAATTGACTTTGACCTAGAACCACTAAGCACCACTGCTGTTTCTTGATATACTTTTAATGCACTCTGTAATCAACCACCATTCGAATATTTAGAAAACCTACGCATGCGGATTCATAAATCCATGCATGTTCATTTGATTCTCAAATAATGAAACTTGGATTTATCTCCCGGTTGGTATTTAGAGCACTACTTATTTGTGGTCCCCCTTCTTTCACGAGAAGATTACACACCTTCAACAATGCTTTACTAAACTAGTCTATATAAAGAGCACTTCATTTAAAACACTATTAAATAGATAAAATAAATAATAGGTTTGAAATAAATTTGAGAATAAACGTAATCATGAGGGGTTTTATAAAAGTCCCTATAACTTTTTCACGAAGGATTCAATCTTAATCCTAGAAAAAAACGATCCTTACTTCGTTCTCTAAAACTATTGCGAATTTAACAAGACATAAAATTCTTTTTGGCAAAAATTAGGCACCTATAATTATGCATTAGACATTAATATTTTCCTTAAAACATATATACATGAAATCATGGATCTATAACACCGTATTTATCAACATAAATATGATGTAAAGACATATAGAGAAGTTAGTTGTGTGGCCAAGCACAAATTCAGAAAAGATTATCCAACTGATTTTAATCCGTTAATATTATTAATAAAAATCAAAACCCAGCCTTTGGAAAGCATTTAGAAGCAGTTTATATCAATAAATTTAATACCTTAAAGGAGCCTAAAGGTTTGACTACTTTATTTTCATGAAACCTCAAAATTTTGTATTTCTTTATCCATTTTTGCTCACCATTTTTCCCTGACCAACAGGAATATAGCGTTTCGCGTTTATGGTGGATACCTTGGGGAAGTAAGTGCATTTGCCTGTTTGTTGTTATTAAGTATATGTTATTCTTTTTTCTTTTACTGATGTTTAGATTTGCTTGAAGAAAAGACGTTTGATACAGTCTTGAAAACTCCATGTTTGTTTTATTACTTTTGCTGGTTGCTGGTTGCTGATTTGAAGATATTGCTGCTGTTATTGCAGGATATATATATATATATATATATATATATATATATATATATATATATATATATATATATATATATATATATATATATATATATATATAAATATATATATATATATATATATATATATATATATATTTATATATATATATATATATATATATATATATATATATATATATATATATTTACCGGATGTCGCCGAATTGAGTTCGTATTTTGATGAAAATGAAAACTTAAATCTTCTTGAATTATGTTCATCATGTTCAAATTGTGCTCTGCACAGTTGTCCCAAAATTATAATATATTTATTAGTCCTTTTCATAATTCGATCCTAATGGAGAGTAAAAAGCAAATTAATTGATGTTGATTTTTCTAGCTCAAATATGATGACGAAAAAGGCTTTTTCAAAGTGCTGAACGCAAGATGCTCTGCACTGCTATATTGGGTATATTAATTCTGTGAGTGGCGTTTCTCAGCGATGTTCTTGGTTTATTTTCAAACAACTGCAGAATTTGTTAAGTTTTGTAGGGAGGTAATCCTTTTTCCGTCCTTTTACTTTCTCTTCATTTATGGATTATATTCTTTTGAATTTGTTCTCTACTGAACGGATCGCGTTATCTGTACGTTTAGGTTTACTAAATTTGCTTAGGTAGTTTTCTCGTACTTCATTATATTTCGCTCCTTTGATACAAGCTATCACAACAAAAATATACTCTGTGGTACTCATTACTAAATGGGTCTGAAAAGTAGCGAAAGAAAAATTAAAATTTTGGACATCATGGGACACTAAAATATTTTGCAAAGCACAATTTGAACATGATGAACATAATTCAACAAGAATTTTTCATAAAATTTTCAAATTTCATCAAATACGCACTGAATTTTGGGATACACGGTATATATATATATATATATATATATATATATATATATATATATATATATCTCGCACCGCAAGAAAAGAGAAGATCAAGAGAATAATTTTTTTCTTCGAAAATTCATTTTCTTAATTGAAAATAAATCTGTGCAGAAGTGGAGATCAAACCAAACAAATTGTGCCTTTAAGAACTCGGTCTCACGGAGGAACAAAACTTCTTTTGAATAGCTAGATAGCTAGACATGTTTTGAGGCACTATCTAGGGCTCATGATATATATATATATATATAT